>PVJS01010606.1:0-47646 GCA_004027185.1 Glis glis | reverse complement strand
AGTACTTTGGGAGGTGGAGACCGGAGGATCCGGGTTCGCGGCCAGCCTCAGCTCTCTCTCTCTCTCTCCCTGTCTCTCTCTCTCTCTACTTAGTGAGGCCCTCCGCAACTTCGTGAGACCCGGTTTCAAAATAAAGTATAAAAAATAGGGCCAGGGGTGTAGTGCGGAGGTAGAACGCCCCTGCGTTCAATCCCCAGTACCGCAAAAAAAAAGAGCAAAGAGAAGAGCTGGGCGTGGTGGTGCACACCTGTAATCCCAGTACTTGGGAGACTAAGACAGGAGAATCACAGGTTTGAGGTCAGCCCACAGTAACTAAGCAAGAACTTGCTCCAAAATAAAAATATATGGATAATTAATTAATTAAAATCTGAGACAGGTGTGGTGATACACGCTTGTAATCCCAGTACTTGGGAGGTGCAGACAGGAGGATCACAGGTTCGCAGCCAGCCTCAGCAACTTAGTGAGGCCCTCTACAACACAGTGAGACCCTGTTTCAAAATAATAAAATGGGGCTGGGGGTGTAGCTCAGGGGTAGAATGCCCTTGGGTTCAATCCCCAGTACCACACACACAAAAATAAATAAATAATAAATAAATATATAAATAGAGCTAGGGGTGCAGCTTAGAGGTAGAGGCCCCTGGGTTCCACCCCCAGAACCAACAACAACAATTTAAAAAAAAGAGCAAAGGGAAGATTGAGTATAGTTGGTCAGTTCTCTCCTTTTTTTTTCCATGTGTGTATATGTGTGTGTGTGTGTGTGCGCGCGCACGCGCACGAGCGCTCACACTGGTAGCTGGTAGAATATCCAGGGGTATTCTACCTCTGAGTTACACCCTAGCCCTATTTTATTTTGTAATTTGAAACAAGGTCTCGCTAAATTGCTGAGGCTGGCCTCCAACCCATGATCCTTCTATCTCAGACTCCCAAGTGCTGGGATTACAGGAGTGCACCATCTCGTCCAGTTTAGCTGGCTAATTCTTAATATAGGTCTTGCTGTTGAAACTGGACTTAGCACCCATCCCTACGCCCCTCACATCAGCAGGCCACCGGCAGCAGTCCTTGGAGCCTGAGGAAAATCAAAAAAGCAAGCCAGGCTGGAAAGAGCAATCCCCCTTGATCAGCCACATATAGAGAGTAACTCAGACACTCTGACGTAACAATTATTTCAAAGATTAAAAACCAAGGAAACTGCAGGAAGCAATAACAGAAAAGAGCTGGACCCAGGAGTCTCCAAGGTCCTTTCCAGGCTGCACATGTCATTATTAAAAGATCAACTGGAAAGTAAATCCCACAAAAGCAGCTAAAGCCCAAAGGGCTGTGAAGCCGTGTTTAGGCCAACTCATGTAGCAATCACCCTCCTGCTCACTCAGCAAATGTTTGCTGAGCATCCGTGGCGTGCCAGGCACTGAGCGCGGGGACCCTGCTCAGCAAGGCAGGCGCCACCCACCTCCCGGTGCATACTGTCTATGCAAAGTACAGGCAGAGTGGACAGGAATGCCAGAGAGAGAACCACTTCACAAGGGCTAACTCAGCACCGCTGCTGTGAGCAGAGGACCACGGCAGCAGGAAGTCACAGCTCAGGCCAGGGCAAGGACACTGGTTTCAGTTAGCGTCTAGTTTAATCCTTTAGAAAAGACTCAGCTGACCTAGGGAAGACTCCTCCACCTCCTTCCTCCAAAGATGCTGTGTCCATGAGAACTGTAGTCTCTGGGAGCACAGCTGGATTTGCAGGAAGGAAGGAGGGAAGAAAACAGAACCCAGAAAGGGCAAAGGAGACAACAGGTAAAAGAGTAAATGCAAGAAGGAGAGGGCTGCCAGGAGTGGTGGCCCACGCCTGTGATCCCAGTACTTGGGAGGCTGAGACAGGAGGGTCACAGGTTTGAGGCCAGCCTTAGCAACTTAGTGAAACTGTTTCAAAAAAGAAAGCGGGGGTGCTGGAGGTACAGCTCAGAGGTAGAATGCCCCTGGGTTCAATCCCCAGTACAAAAAGGGGGGGGGGGTTAAGAAATGGCATGGCAGGTGTGGCACAGATCAAACACCGGGCATAAACAGGAGCCTCTCACTGCGAAGGCAGGAAAGGAAATGGCCCAGTGCTGCAGTCTGTGAATAATGCATCGGCTGTTGCTCTTGGCAGCCTGGGAGTGCCCGGTGCCACGCCTCAGAGTGTCTGTTTGGCAGGTGACATGTCATCTTCATGTAAGTCACTTTTGTTTTATATTTCCCAAACTTTCCAGTTCCTTGGAGGGAGAGTTCTTCTGTGCAAAATGACGGCCCCTGACTCTTCCCTCCTCTGTTCTGCCAGCTGGTGCTCAGGAGCGGCTTGGCTAGGGGTTAGCTGCAGTTCCTGGGTGGGGTCACACTCGGTTTGTTTTTCACCAGTGAACTCACTCAGAGGGACACACCCCACCTCACAGATGCGTGGGCGTGGCCTGCTCCGCTGGCCCACAAAGCAGGCTTTCCAAGAATATACCCCTACGAGGCTGGGTAAAGGGTCTAAGAATTACCTCATTCTTCTGTAACTCTGAAATTATATCAAAATTAAAAATATGAAACAACAGGGCTGGGATATAACTCAGTGGTACAGCGCTTGCCTAGCTCTGGGTTCAATCCCCCATACCAGGGAAAAAAAGAAAGGAAAAGAAACTATACACACACACACACACACACACACACACACACACATATATACATACATATATAGATACACACACACACACACACACACACACACACACACACAAAACTGAGAGTGACTTCAAAATAAGAGTAAGAAGCCAGTACAGTGGTACACGACTGTAATCCCAGTACTTGGGAGGCTGACACAGGAAGAGCACAGGTTCGAGGCCAGCCTCAGCAATTTAGTGAGACGCTGTTTCAAAATAAAAAGGGCTGGTTTTGTAGCTTGAACATCGAATGCCTCTGGGTTCAATTCCCAGCTCTCACTTCTAGCTGTGTAACCAAAGGTAAGTTATTTAACTGCTCTGAGCCTCAGTTTTCTCATCTCTGTAAAATGTGCAAAACAATACATACTTTTTACAACTGAGACACAGTACAAGCCATGATTCAACAACTACTTATCGAGAGCTTACTGGTGCCAAGCTCTGCCCCAAGCACTTCAAGCTTGGAGAGACAGAGTGGTCCCTGCCTTTCTGCTTCTTCTTGGCTGGCAGCCTAGTAGTTACTCCCCACCCCACCCTGTGTATGCTTGGGGTTTTAAAATTGTGTACCACAGACCTCTTTAAGAAATAAAGCAGGGAGGGCTGGGGCCGTGTCTCAGTGGTAGAGCACTTCTTAGGATGTACAAGGCCCTGGGTCCCAACCTCAACATTGGAAGAAAGGAAGCTCAGATCTTTCTCCCAAGGCAGGTGGGGAAACAAACAGCAGAGACCTTCTGATTGAGTGGGGGACAATGTCCGCTCAGTGCCCACCGCCAAGGGGCAAAACAGACACTCCAAAGAGGCACCATCACCCTCCCCTGTGCAGTCCCACAGCTCTCGGGGACAGCTGCTCTGACACCTGGCCAGGTTTGGGGTCCAGCATGCATCAATGGAGAAGGGTAAACTTACCAGGGCCAGGGGGTATTTTCTCCTGGCTAGACTCAGAAATCATGAATTCCTATACTTTTCATCTCATCTCCAGTTTTGGAAGCAGGCAGTTGCTGCTGGTGTCCCAAAAGAGTGGGGTACCCAGTGTGATGTGGACAGAACAAGTTCCAGTGTTGTAAATGCACAGAGAATACACATCAAGCACCCTTCATACCTAAAACAGCACATTTCTTGGAGCAGTGGGTCCTGCTGCAAGTGGAACTCAGGGCGGCTCCAGCTGAACTGAGTCTAGGTACTGACTCCTTTAGACTGCTTCTTGCCAGGCCCCGCTCCAATAAGGAAACTACATGGACCATAGACCTAAGCAGAGGAGCAAGCCACTCTCTGGGAGAGAGATCCCTCCACCGCAGTCAGGGAGGGACCTACACGCAAACCACAGCAGGTCGGCACTGAAACTCCATGTTCAGTAAACAAGAGATTTCCAGGAGCCAAAGAGTAAGAAGTTTGGGGTTCCCATGGTTTTCGTTTTGTTTTTAGATTTCAAAGTATGATTAGCAAGGGGGAAAAACTGTTCTGAGAGGACTTTTCGGTGTACAAAGAGGAGACCCCATGATGAATACAGAAGGGACTATCGCACAGAGCTAAACCTGCAAAGCCCTGAGAGGGTCCTTCAGGCCAGAAACGTGCTGTGCTCACCCCTCATGAATATGCATAAGAAGGGCCATAGGGACAGCTCTGTATTTGCATTCACTGCCTGTCACTTCAGTACCACAACCTCAAACATATTAAGGTAAGCAGTGTGCTAAAGTAAACTTACTCAGGGCTGCCCAACAGCTTTTTCTGCAATGACAGCAATGTCCTATGTCTGTGCTGTGCAACAGCAGCCAGGAGCCACACGTGGCTTCTGAGCGTTTGAAATGAGGAACTGAGTTTTAAACTCCACTTACTTACTGTCCTGAACAGCGCAAATCGAGACAGCAATGGACATAGGAGTAAATGAAGAACAAAGAAGGTAAAAAGCAACAAGAAAACAATGTAAAATAGGATACTAGCGTGCAAAGACACCTGTCTAGAGCAAACACAATTCTATCCCTGAAGGAAAAGAACCAGAATGGCTGTTTCCAGGGAGCTGGGAGCTGCTGTTCCTGTCCTTAAAAATACAGCCCACTGCCCACTGCCATGTTCTCATAGAACCAATGCTGAAAGTCCCTGAGATGCCACATCGGGTGGGATCCGGCGCTCATCTCGGTGTGCAGCCCCAGCACGCTGATTCATCCTGGCCTCTCTACAGTTGGGAATGTTCCCCATCTGACCTTGCATCACTGTTATCTCAGCGTAGGAAAAGTAAACAGCAGGGCAACCGAAAGGACAAGGGCACCGCACACAGCAAGGAGCCACGTTTCCCGAAGAGTGTTCCTGGGAACACTAACCATCGTGATGTTCAGTGGACAGAAGGGCACTCTGCTGCACCTCCTCAGAGTCCCAGTGCTCTTTAGAATACTAAAGGCTTTGAGAAATCCCACAGCTAAGAAACCAGTGAAAGCACACAGTCAGGAAACCTTAAGAGTCTTTTAATTAATGCTATGGATGTGATGCTCAGAAATTGTGGGCATATGAGTACGTTATGCAGGGACAGACATTTTTCACGTCTCATTATCTATTCATTTTGTATCTACTGGGAGATGACTAGCACGCCTACGCCACACCTGTTGAACTTGACAACTGTAAGGAACCTCTTTGTCCCTGAGGCTACTTGTTAAACAACCAAGAGGACACCAGCGGGGAGCCTAGATGGGCATTTTAGACTTTGAAAGAATGGGTTACAGGAACAGAACCAAGAAGCAACCTGACAAGAATGGAGGTCTGTATCAGTGAGAGTATCACTCACTGGCAAGAAAGAAAAACAAGAGCGCAAGCGCACACTCGAAAAGTTGACACGTGCCACGGACTGCCTGCCACTCGTGAGACCCGCCCAACCTCCCACCCCACCCAGGAAGCCGCCCCGACCACAGCAGCCAGGGTCCAGCCTCCCCACTCCCCTTCAATTCAGACCCAGTCTCCAGGGCACCTCTTACGACTGCCTGCACCTGTTTACTTTTGCTTCTCATCTGCCCCACAGTGGTTTTAAATCATCCACACTCAGAACACTGTGTTGGGACTCGCTGGGTGCTGGGCATAGAGGTGGCTCCATCCTTTTTAGCTGATTCTGATCTGGTCATGGAACCCTGGCCACAAGTCTGCATTTGCAATCCATTTGTGTGCCTTATCAATCCACATGACGTTCTGCAATAGCTTCTCAAAACAGAATGAATCTGCAGAGGCACAAAAAGGCCTTTATAATAGCAGACACAACGTTTTATATGCTTCTGCTATCCATCTGTACCATCAAAGAACAAGAGTCCTTCAAAGCATGCCCCTTGAATACCCTCACTCACCCAGGGCCGTGAAAGCCGGCACAGGCCCAGCATGTTAATAAGATTAATTGCAGTTGCGATACACATTAAAAGAGCTTCATCTGGGCCTCCCATGACCTCACTTTTTAAACCCCCAGGGGATACCACTCTGCCAATACCCTATATGGTTGTACTTTTAAAACCGGGTCGCGTGCCAATAGTCAAACAGCCACTCGTTTGTTTGGAGCCAGAAAACAAACTTGGAGGTGGACCCGCCTCCCTGGAGTGCCCCAGCTTGAGGTCCCAGCCCAAGGCATACCAGATTATACTCGATTTAGGAATCCCCTTTGTCATGTTTTCAAATGGAGTTAATTAAGATGCTATTAATTCTGAAAGGTAATATATTTCACAACTGGTTTAACTTTCCTCAAGTTCTAGGTGAGCTAGGCATGCATGGAAAGATGATTAGAGGCCTCTGGCCTTTGAAAGAATCCAGCTAATAAGCTTAGATAATTAGAAAGGACACGTGGCCAGAGCTGCGTCACCACCAGCTCCCACCCTCCTCTGCAGCCTCCATCGGATGGAATGGCAAAGGATTTCGAAGTTTCCACAGGACACTGTGGCCTCAAGGACTCGGTTTCCCTGATTAGTAAGAGACAGTGTTGGAATATGGCCCCTTTCAGCATTGATTTTCTAATATTCTATTCTATCTGCAACACCACAGGTACCACAAAGTAGTCCACTGGATATTGGGACAACTAACATAAGAGATCACCACCAGGCAGGGCCAGAAGTGAGACACGAAGACAGTGCTGAGTGGCCACCTAACACCAGCCCCCAATCTAGATTAAAACATCTCAAAGGCCGGGCATGGTGGCGCACGCTTGTAATCCCAGTACTTTGGGAGGCAGAGACCGGAGGATCCAGGTTCGCGGCCAGCCTCAGCTCTCTCGCTCTCTCTCTCTCTGTCTCTCTGTCTCTCTCTCTGTCTGTCTCTCTCTCTCTCTCTCTCTCTCTCTCTCTCCTTAGTGAGGCCCTCCACAACTTCGTGAGACCCGGTTTCAAAATAAAGTATAAAAAATTGGGCCGGGGACGTAGCGCGGAGGTAGAACGCCCCTGCGTTCAATCCCTGGTACCGCAAAAAAAAAAAAAAAAAAAAAAAAAAAAAAATCTCACAGGTCAAGGCCCTAAAGGTCACCCAGCAGCTGCACGTCCCTTCCGCCACCGTCCAAATCAGGTTTGCAGGGGCTCTCGCTAAGGTCAGGTCAGAGTGCAGAGGTCAGGCCGTCAACTGCACTATCCTCTAGGAACCTTTGAACCCTGGTGATAGGGGAGGTTCCGGAAAAAGGAAATGAACTGGCTCATTTGGAGGTGAGCCAGACAGGAAGCAGAAAGGAATGCTGCAGCCAGGAGGAGGCAGGTGGGGCAGGTGGGGACAGCAGGCCCTGGTGGCTCCAGCTCCATCCGTGGCTGGAACCTGAAAGTCAACACAGGCTGCACACAAAACCAGTGGCCACTGTGCCAGCTGAAACCTGATTTGAAGAGAGAACAGAGAACCTTAACAAAATCTGTAGACCAGCACCCTGAGAAAAATTATCTGAAGCAAGATTACTAGAAAGACATTGGGAATTAATTTTCTTCCTCACTAATTCTAAGGCTAAGTTGCCACCACATAATCAAAGGAGATTATATCAACTTAGATTCAGTTTTCAGGCAACAGACCTAAAATGTAAATGACAACGTGTATGGAATGACAGGAAGAGAATCATATTTAACTCCGGGCCTAGAATTTCTTTTTTCTTTTTCTGACACTGGGGATTGAAGCGAGGAGCATTCTACCTCTGAGCTACACCCCAGAGCTTTCTAATTTTTTTTTTAATTCAAAACAGGGTCTAAGTTGCTGAGAGTCTTGCTAAGTAGCTAAAGCTAGCCTCAAACCTGTGATCCTCTAGTCTCAGCCTCCCAAGTACTGGGATTATAGGTTTGCCCACCATACCTGGCTAGGGCCTGGATTTAGAAATCAATTCTTAGCCAAACATGTTTATATAGCTCCTTCTTAAACCATCTGAGGGCCATAGCACTACAAAGAACAGGGAGAGAATCAACAGTTCTAAGCCAGATATCTAGACCATGAGCTTTTTTTTTCCCCTCCCCCTCGGGTGGTACTGGGGTTTGAACCCAGGAGGATTCAACCTCCAAGCTATACCTGCAAACAGGGTCTCACTAGGTTGCTGAGGCTGGCAGCAAACCTGCACTTCTCCTGTCTCAGTTTCCTAAGCACTGGGATTGTAGGTGTGCACCACTACCCCTGGACTAAGTTATTTTTTTTCTTTTGTGTTTTGTTTGTTTTTATGATGCTGGGGATTGAACCCAAGGTCTCTCACATGATAGGCAAGTGTTCTACCAGAGGTACTGGAATTCGACCTAGGGATGCTCTACTGCTGAGCTACATCCCACCCCTTCTTTTATTTTTTTTATTTTGTGTGTGTGTGGTACTGGGGATGGAACCCAGGAGCATTCTAACTCCGAGCTACATCCCCAGCCCTATTTTTTATTCTTTATTTTGAAACAGGGTCTCACTAAGTTGCAGAGGGCCTCACTAAGTAGCTGAGGCTGGCCGCGAACCTGGATCCTCCTGTCTCAGCCTCCCAAGTACTGGGATTGCAAGTGTGCGCCACCATGCCCAGCTCCCTTTTTTTTAATTTGAGACAGGGTCTCAGTAAATTGTCCAGGCTGGCCTTGAACTTGCACTCCTCCCGTCTCAGCCTCAGGAGTAGCTGGGATTACAGGTGAGCAGCTAGAGACTAAGGGGTGTGCGCCACTGCCCCAGTTGAGCATTTTAAAAAATAGACACAGGGGTTCAAGTGCTTCATATCGCTCTCGTTCCCATTGATTCCTTCCCACCCCTCCGCTTTGATAAGTCTGTTCCCAGCCCTTAAAAGGTAAGCCCCAAGAGTGCAGACTCCTCCTTCGACCATGGGCGACACTTGATGAACAAGAAGGAAGCCCCTCTGCTGCCCTCCGTTCTCAGCAGCACACTGATACATGCACAAAACCGACCCGCGGACATTTACACAGCCCGCTCTACCTTAGCAGCACCTACCTACTGCAGCTCCAGGGGCTGCTTTTATCTATGAAATCAACTTCCTCCTTAATACCAAGAAGGTTAAGAGTACCGTGGAGTGGACGTGGTGGTGCACTCCTGTAATCCCAGTACTCGAGAGGCTGAGACAGGAGGATTGCAGGTTCGAGACCAGCCTCAGCAAGTTAGGGAGGCCTAGGGAGCAGCTTAGTGAGACCCTGTTTCAAAACAAAATAGGACTGGGGCTGGAGCTCAGAGGGAGAATGCCTATGGGATAATTAAAAGCTAAAGAAAGGCTACTCAAGTAACACTCAGGCAAGTGCCGCCAGGAGCCTCACCTAGGCCAGTTCCACAGACACCCTTATCCACAGAGATCTCCTGGCCTCCTGCTCTGCTGTGGGTGGCATGGGAAACACGCAGGTCAGCAGCAGCATGTCAGGAACACGGGCTGAGCAGAGTCAGGAGGCCAGAGTGGGACAGGCAGTGCTCACAGAGAGGAGGGACCAGGCAGGCAGCCTCCCCCCACCCGGGGAGGATGCCCAGGCCTGGCTGAACCCAGCAGGCCCAAGGCCAGCCCACACTTTCTGCCTCTGAAGGCTCAGGTACCGCCTGAAACACCTGAAACTAGCCCTTGAACTTTCTCTACACTTACAAGGAAAGAGAAATCTTCTCAACTCCACCTCCTCCCATTCTGCTTCCTTGTCCTTTCCGGTCCCTCTTCCACAACTAGAAGAGGGTTTTCCGGTCCCTCTTCCACAACTAGATGGGGCAGGTTTAGCCAGCCCCAACCCATGGGAGTCGGCACAGGAGGGGATGGTGGCTGCAACTCTGCCACATTCCGGACACCATCCCACACCCTCCACAACCTGACCAAATCCCTATTAAAAAAATCCCTTTAAAAAAACCCTAGAATTGGGTCCTACTATGGTCCTTATTTTGCCAGCAGGAAAACGGAGGTTTTGTAGGATGAATTTGCCTGAGAACAAACAGTTAGTGAGGGGAGGAGGGGAAATGAGGTTCCTACCCAGATTTGCCTAATTCAAAGCCAACAAAGCCAGCAAGTAAAAGAAAGGAGGCCTGTAATCCCAGTACTGAGGAGGCTGAGACAGGAGGATCACAGGTTCAAGGCCAGCCTCTGCAACTTAGCAAGCCCCTCAGCAACTTAGCAAAGCCCTGTTTCAAAATAAAAAGGTCTGGGGGTGTAGCTCAGAAGTAGAATGCCTCTTTTGGTTCAATCCTCAGCACGAAAGAAAGGAAAGGAAAGGAAAGGAAAGAAAGGAAAGGAAAGGAAAGGAAAGGAAAGGAAAGGAAAGGAAAGAAAGAAGGAAGGAAGGAAGGAAGGAAGGAGAGGAGGCCCATGGACAGGGACACAGGAAGCAGGCTGAGAGGAGAGTGGAGGTTTCATCGTTTTGATCCAGTATTCAATCCGAACCTCAGAGAGCAGGGTGGTGACACACCTGGCAATTTACTAGGGAATGACTAATCCGGCCAGAGCCAAAGAGAATTGATTAAAAAATTAGAACACTATTTCCAGTATTAAGGAAATGGCTAAATGCCGTCAGATCTGAAGAAGGGCCACACGGGGGCTGTTAATACAAAACTTACAGAAGAGTTTTAAAATGATAAGAAACCAGGGAAGAAACTGTACATCCAGCAGAACACACAATGTACAGAAAGAGCCTGAACTGAAACAGGCCAAAACATCAACAGGGTCTGTGCCTGATTGGTGATGCACCCCCTACACACACACACACACACACACCCTCTTTCTGTAAAAAAAAATCCAGAATTTTTACAAAATTTTCAAAAAAAAACTTCTTTGCCATAGTCTGTTTGATTTAATCAGAGAACAACAATAAAAAAAAATCTGGGAGGGGGAAGAGAGGCTTTCATGTATAAAAAATAAAATAAATAGCCTTGGAAACAAAAATAAACATGAAGGAACTGAGCACTCTGCAGCATCACTGAATACCACCTTCATGTGCCAACTGCCACCCCCAGATAAACAGAGGCACCCACCCTGCAAGGCTCTTCCTCGACGCCGACAGCCAAGTGCACAGATCAAGATGTAGAAGTTGCCAGAGAGAGCAAAGCACAGAGGCTCTGGGTTGAGAGATGCCATTGTGTCTGCGATATAAAAGACTTCTCCAGCCATTAATTAATAATAACAATAATATTAATAATACTGTTACTGAGGATTGCCAAAAGGAAGGGTAGGTGTTTACCATCACTCAGTCAGTTGACCAATTTATAGATAAAAGCTACCCTCCAGCTGCCCTGGAAACTGGCCTGCCTAGGGTTTCTTGTTTTGTTTTCTTATAATTTACAGCAATTTACATTGTCTCTGCTGTGCAGGACCGTTGCTTGTATAACCTGAGGGTTCACACGCCCTCCAGATCCTTTTCCTCTGCAGGAGAGTGCAGGAAGTCCAGGGCCCCCGGAGGAAGCCCGCTCCACCTTTCCTCAGCGCTGGGGTCACTGGGGCCCAGCCAGCCCTCCACCCAGGGCCCAGCTATTGAGGCTACACTACGAACCTGCTCCAAGTAAAAGGCTAACCTGCACTGGAGGAAAGAAAAAGAGAAGCTGAATTTAACAACTGTTAGTGCTAGAAACAATCGGGAGAATCTCCAAGCTAAAAACCTGGACAAGACGAAAGAGGAGGGTCAAGCCGGTATTCAACACAGGAAGTGTGCTGCTCGGGGCTACATCCTTCTCCCCTCAAGAGCCATGGCCTGAGGACACGTGGAACTGTTTCATCCAGGACATCTCAGGAAACACCAAGACAAGAAGGCCCAACTTTACACATTCAGGGCCAGATTCCTTACACAAATATGGCAAAGTTTCAGTCTCTTCTACTCATTGACCTAAGCCACCAATTTCCTCCCCTAGGAACTACTTCAATAGAGTCCTCTAACATGCACAAACAAAACTAAACTTTAAAAACAGGCACTTAAAGAATGTCCAAGAAAAGAAATAAATGTCTAGAGCTGAAGGGCACTTGTTCCTCAAGGTTAAACAGGCCACACTGTTCAACTCCTGGCTACAAAATTGATTCCAGGTGCGACCAGAGTCTTTATAAGGTATGTGTATTAAATACAAGTCTTTCAATTTAGGACTTTACTTCCCTAGGAACAATTTTTTTTCCTCCCCAAAATTCAAACTGGAAACAGTCAACATCCACGACCCACTTTACTACCCTCCAATTACCAAGTTTCCTGAGGCTCCAAGCCAGGGCGAGGGGAAGGAAGAATAAAAGGACTGGTGTAGAGGAAAGTGCCTGCAGCCAGCTGGGCGCCCTCTGCAATCCTGGCTCAGGAAGTGGAAGGCCAAGCCTGGGTCCAGGCATTCATGGTATACCTTCAGTAACCCTCCAGGAACGTGTGCAGTAGAAAGATAACCCCCAGTGTAAACATGCATAAACCAAGGCTAAGGTCACAGAGGAAGAATATGACCATAAGGCCTGGCCAACTCCAAAGTCAAGCCCTTTCTACTCATACCAAAGGGCCTCTAGAGCCCAGGAAAACAGCTGCAGCCAGCCAGCTGTGTGACTCTGGGAAATACAGAACCGCTCCAGGAGCCATGTTTTTACCCTAATGGGGAAGGAGAACTCAGAGGATCCTCGGTCTGAAGGAGAAAATGGGCGTCCATCACAGCCAGCCCTCCCTCTGTCCTCTCTTGGGGGTCAACAATCCCTGCAGGTGGGGTGTCCCCTGAACACCTCTGGAGATGAGCCTCAGGAAGGCTACTGGGCCACAGGGATAGGCCACATTTGCCACATCAGTTTTATCAGTGATAAAGATAAATTTTAATCATCTGCCTTACTCGTATCTTCCCCCTCAACGGATGGAGAGAACGCGGGCAGGGAAGTGGGATCAAATGCGGTCCTTGGGCCGGGCGTGGTGGCGCTCGCCTGTAATCCCAGTATTCGGGAGGTGAGACAGGAGGATCACAGGTTCTAGGACAGCCTCAGCAATTTAGTGAGACCCTCAGCAACTTAGTAAGAACCTGTTTCAAAATAAAAAGTGAAAAGAGCTGGGGTTGTAGCTCGGAGGTAGAATGTCCCTGGGTTCAATCCCCAGTACCACATTAAAAAAAAAAAGGTTCTCAGATACCCCAACATGTAGAAAATGAGAATCTTCTAAGACAGAAATTCTATTAAGATAGAAGCCATGACTATCCATAATAGGAAAACATGTATGGACTTATCAAACTGAAAAACTATTGCAGAAATTAACAAATGAAAACTGTTAGCCAGGTGTACCTACTATCACAAAATAAACGCATTACCCAATTGCACAGAATGGGTAAACCTCATTTCTGAGAGCACAGGTACTGTTTTAAAAACAAAGGCAAGTCTTAGAAATGGCAGATGCAGAGGAAAGGCAGCCAAGTGGTTTCTCTCTCCTCCTTTCTCTACTTTCTCTCCCCTCCCTCATTTCCTGCAGACCTGCCCTCTGCCCTCAGAGCCTCCTCATCTGATTAGTGACGGCTCCTCCAGACACTGTCCCTGTCACACTGCTGGGCCACTACGCTCTCAACTACTTCTGCTCCCCCTTTCTTGCTTTCCTGCCCCCATTTCCTTCTTAATTTTCATGTGAAGAGACAAATCTCTTTGCAGACACATCAACAAATAATATTTCCCTTCCTTCTGCTTAGTAAATGGATTGATTTAAGCTCCTAAACACTCAGCAAATAGTTGTGTGAAGTACTGTGGGATACAACAGTGAACAGAGCACAGGTTCTGCCCTGCAAGGCCCAGGTGGGATTGGCAAGTGGCACTGAGGGGAGACGACATGGCAGGTGATACAGAAGAGAGAACAGTAAGGACACATTGGGGTGGCTCCCTGGAGGAGGCGGTATCTAGGCTGGAAACTGCTTTGCAGGTTTTTCTGTAAAAGATAATGTCATTCCTCATTTACTTCCCCGTCAACACGTTACCCGGAGCACACAGCATCACAAAAATAAGTAGCCAGGGCACCAAACGGAGGGCTTTGGAAAAACCATAGCACACAGAGCAAACTGGCTAATTTTAGACAAAGAGAAAATACTTAGCATACTGCTAACGGGTATTTTAGCCTGTTGCAGTTAACCACTCTGAACTTGGTACTTCAAAAGAAAGTAAGCAAAAGACAAACAGACAAGACAGAAAAGGGAAAGAAAACTATTTCAAATCTATATTAAGTTCAAACATGGGTTTCCTTCTTGGTGCCTCATTTCTTTCATCCTAAAACAAAAAATAAACAATCAGCATTCCATAACTAATTCTAGTCTACACCAAACACCCTAAGTATTGGCTTAGGACTAGAGGAAGAAAGTTGACTACAGCTGTTTTTTCTCACTGTGTATCTTGAAAAGACACCAAACAATGTAAAACACATATGAGCAATACGCAATAAATTAAGCTCAGAGTAGCAGGTTTTCTGTCCTTTCACAAGACTGCCTAAGAATGGGCTTAAACCACATTTCATAAGTGGAGAGCAGCCCCAGGCCCAGCCTAGACTCTTAAAACTTCTCCAACTGGTCCAGTCTGAAACCAAACCAAACTCCAGGGTTTGTCATGGGATGTACCACACAGTTCAGCTTTCACTGGGTGGTGGCAGCTGCGATTTTCTGCAAAAACACATCAGTCTTGGAGATGTAGGCTGGACTGCCCAGAGGCCTTCTACTCTTCAGATATATTAGAAACAGCCTCACTGTCCTGCAAATGCCCAGGAGGAACCAGACAGCCTGGCCCTCAACCACGGGTTCCTGCTGGCCGGCCGGCCGGTGAGGACAACACCACAGCCCAGTTTCAAATGGTTCCTGCCATTACACTAACTGTGCTGGTGACATTTTTCTCTCCTTTCTTCCACGGAGATCAATGAGTGTCCTGCACTGTGCAAGGTGCTTTGGGAAGATTCAAAGACAGACCCTGCCCTTGAGGCGCTCAGCCTAGAGGATGGGGTGACTGACAGTGCCAGCTGGTTTCTTTGGAATAGACCCCCCCCATCTTTAGCAAATTCTTACTGTATGTGTTACTGTGTGTTATGGTCAGATATAGAATGTCCCCTGAAGAGCTCTGGGTTGATGTAGTTAAGTCATGAGGGTTAAAATCTCATCAGTAGCTAAGTCCATTATGGATTTATCTGTGTGGTGATCTAGGCTAGGGGGGTATGGGTGGAGACAGTGGCTCCCTGGGGGTGTGGCCTTAGAGACTGTGCCTGTGTCTTTGAATCCCCCTGCTCTCTCTGCTTCTGGCTCCATGGTGTGAGAGTGGAGCTTCGCGATCATGCTCTCTTTGCTTCTGGCTCCATGGTGAGAGAGGAGCTTCGCAATCATGCTCTCTCTGCTTCCTGTCACCATGCCCTGAGCTTCAGGCCCTGGCCTCACATGGACTGAACCCAGAATCTCCAAAAACAAAAACTGAGCAAATAAATCTTCCTTCCTCTGACTTGTGTGGTCAGTTGCTTTGGATTACAGCAGTGAGAATGTGGACCGAGACACTACGGGCGGGCAGATGTGGCCCTCAGTGGGTTTAATCCCATCCCTGTGTAAGTGGAAAGCTTTACTTTTTTTTTCTTTCAGTACTGAGGATTGAACTCAGGGGCATTCTACCTCCGAGCTACACCCCCAGCCCTATTTTTTATTCTTTACTTTGAAACAGGGTCTCACTAAGTTGCAGAGGGCCTCACTAAGTAGCTGAGGCTGGCCACGAACCTGGATCCTCCGGTCTCAGCCTCCCATGTACTGGGATTACAAGCGTGCACCACCACACCCGGCTGGAAAGCTTTACTTTTGCAGAACCATTTCTAAACTGCAGACATGAGTCATTCTACCCTTCCAGAGTTAAAGCAGGTATCTCAAGAATAAGGCCATCCTCTTTCATAATCAAACCACCCTTATGCCTAAGAAAATCTATTCTAATTCCTTAATATCACCCAATATCCAGAGTTATCTATGTGCCCCCAGAATAATTTTCATAGATATTTTGATCCAATCAAGGCTCTTATATTGGTTTGCGAGGTTTTATGGTCTTATTTTAACACTGTGAATCAATGTAACTTTTCTCTGTATTTGCTAACAACATAACACTCAAAGAAACAGACAAAAAAATAAGCACAAATATAATGGGGAGAAAAAGTAATGTTGCATTTAGAATTTAAAACATAGCCGGGCGTGGTGGCGCACGCTTGTAATACCAGTACTTTGGGAGGCGGAGACCGGAGGATCCGGATTCGCGGCCAGCCTCAGCTCACTCTCTCTCTCTCTCCCCCTGTCTCTCTCTCTCTCTCTACTTAGTGAGGCCCTCCGCAACTTCGTTAGACCCGGTTTCAAAATAAAGTATAAAAAATAGGGCCGGGGGTGTAGCGCGGAGGTAGAACGCCCCTGGGTTCAATCCCCGGTACCACAAAAAAAAAATAGAATTTAAAACATTTATTATTTATTTATTTATTTATTTACTTTGGCAGTGCCGGGAATTGAACCCAGGGGCATTCTATCTCCGGCTACATCCCCAGCCCTATTTTTTATTCTGAAACAGGGTCTCATTAAGAGAAAATTTATTTTCTCTTAAAAATTTTTATTTTTATTTCTAGTAAATTTTTATTTCTAGTTAAGCGGGTGTATCCAAAGGTCTAAATTCCTAGGTAGTTCACAACAGGCTTCCGGCTGCCTGGAGAGCCACAACGTCAGGAATCCCTGAGAAAGAGAGACCGTGATGCAAATCACGCAGGATTCAGGGCCTGCCCAGGCGGGCGTCTGGTGACCAAGTTATCTGTTGTGGTTTTCCAGCCTATTTCCTTCCCTACAAACCAGAGATTACAGGCTGCACCCTCATTCCCGAGGGAACTAAGAATAATCAGCAGTAATCCAGTTATTTCCCAGGTGAACAGATCCACTTAGAAGGCAAAGTCAGAAACCTCCTGGGAATGTTCAGGAAGACTATGGGAATACAACAGACCTTAGGGTCCTCAGTCAGCACTCAGAGGGTGGTGGTGTAGGTGGTGTGGTCGCTTGACTTCTGCCCTGCAAAAGTGGTTCCTTTCAAAAAGAGAAGTCCCCAGTGCAATCTTCTATAAACAAGTTCCCATGACTTCATTTCATGTTATCCTGACCAAGAAATATGAACTTTTAACACAACCTTTTTCTTTCATTACTTTCTAAGTCTCTTGCTATCCCTAAACTAGTTTCTTGCTAATTGGGCGTGGCAGTGCAGGCCTGTGATTCCAATACTTGGGAAGCTGAGACAGGAGGATCACAGGTTCAAGGCCAGCCTCAGCAACTTAGCGAGACCCTGTTTCAAAAAATAAAAATAGGGCTTGGGGTGTAGCTCAGAGATAGAATGTCCCTACGTTCAATTACCAGTACCAGTACCAAAACCAAAAAACAAACCTGCCCTCAGAGGGCCTTGTTCATACAGATAACCCCTTACATGAATGTCTGGCTATCTACCATCATTATCATTACTACTACTACTAGTAGTATTTATTATTGAATTTAGTATTTAACAATAATACATTTTAAAATCTAAGAGTAAAAATGTTTCTCAACTGGGCAATCTGGAGGCTCTCAAACATCTATATTAAAAGAGAATAAACTATTTCTGTCAGATACCAAACTGATTTAATTTTAGCACTTACCTTATGCTAGATACACATAAATTCAATCCATTTTAATCACAAAAACCTGGTGAATTAAATAATTACTTCAGACACGATAAAACTGAGGAGACATTAATCTGCCCAAATTATATACAACTGCTTTTCAAGGACTAAGATTCTATCCCAGACCCACGTGACACTTAAAACCTGCCATTCTGCTACTTTTCTGATATTAGAAGATGACTTAGCCCACAAAGCACCATAGGGAGCAGAGAACTTCATACCTTTTAATTTTGGGCCTTTGATTTTAAGGGCGGCAAGGACCACGTAAGAGGAGATAATTATAATATTTTCAATGGAGATCTATTATTAAATTGTCTTACTGACCACTGTTAAACTGAGCTACAAATACTACACAGAGAACTGAGATAATGAGCAGTAACATTCAGTAAAGTATTTAAAATATAGTTTTAACACCAGTTACAGAATCCATATTCCTTAAACTAAAAAGCACCACCAAGAAGTAATAAGAAATTACAAGCGTGAGCCCCAATAGAGTAAGTTTATATCCCCGAAATGATTTCTGTATTTTCCAGACCCAAATTTAGTCACGAGACAAGATATGGCTAGAGTTTGGCGGTGCATAGTATTGTTCTTCCCCATCAATCAGCCACCATACCTTTACTGGATTTCTCATCCTCTTTCCTTTATCCTCTTATTACTTTTAGAAACCTGACCATGCTTTGAAAATGGAACTTCCTTTTGCCTAGTGATTCACTAGATAAGAACATAAGAGGGGCTTCAGTTACTTACAGATCCCCGGTTCTGGCCTTAAGACCTGTTCCTCCAAAATGGCCCCAGGGGATGAGTGGGGAGGGGGAAAGGCGGAGATGAGAAATTTAAAGAGAGAAGTGCCAGTGTGGGAAAGACTGCAGGGAGGATCCCAAATTTGGTACTTATGTAATGGCTGCTTCTAGGACCGGGCACTTTTTCCAAGAAAGTGGCCCTTCCAGTTCCTATTTAAAGCTCTGAGTTTTATTATAACAAAAGACGTGATACAGAGTTAACACATGATAGCTAACATTTATTGAACGCTTGACACCATTCTAAGCTCTCTCCATGTATATCCAAAGACCACACACAAACTCCCCCCTCAAACCCTACGCCTGTTGCTGGGGCCCTCACTCCCAACCAGGCAAGATCCAGAACCCACCAAGCCAGGGACAGCCAGGAAGTTCCATTTCAACACAAGGGTGGGGTCTGGCCCCCGCTGGGGATTAAAGACACACTTCCCATGAAAGCAGCAGTGCAGCTACAATCCTTCAAACATTCCCTCTCCCTCCACACCCACACCCATAGCCCTCTGTATGAAGCTTTTCTTTCTTCTCCTTGGCGCTTACCACTGTTTAGTAATCCTTATTACCTGCTTCCCCCACAGGAATCGGAGGTCCACAATGGCAGGGATATTTTTCTGTTTCGGACTCCAGCACTTATAGCAAGGTCTGGCACACAGTTGGTGCTTGATAAACATTTTTTAATGAAAGGGGCATTGCATCCCTGGAGAGAATTCTTTCTGAGAGCCTGGCACACACAAGGTAAATCATATAATTGTATCTAAAAATCATTATTGCTGGGTGTGGTGGCGCACGCTTGTAATCCCAGTACTTGGGAGGTCGAGATAGGAGGATCTGGGTTCACCGCCAGCCTCAGCTACTTAGTGAGGCCCTCCGCAACTTAGTGAGACCCTGTTTCAAAATAAAAGAATAAAACATAGGGCTGGGGGTGTAGCTCGGAGGTAAAATGCTCCTGGCTTCAATCCCCAGTACTGCCAAAAAAAAAAAAAATCATTATTACCACTCATGCATGAGCAAGTCGAATTCAGCTTGTCCCGTTACCGCTGACTGAGGCCACTGCCTGGGAGTGTGAACCCACTGCCTGGGAGCGGGGGCTGGTTCCTCTGCAAACACTCAGACACACACACTACAAGATGCCCACAGGTAAGGGGCATTCCACTAACCAAAACCACAGAACTGAGAGCTCACTAGTGAGAAGCAGCTCTGCCTGGGTCCCGCTGCTTGGGAGGCTGAGGCTGCAGGAGCACAAGTTTAAGGCCAGCCTAGGCACTTTAGAGACCGTCTCAAAATAAAAAATTAAAAAGGGCAAAAGGGCTGATGAGCTAGCTCAGAGGTAGAGTGCTCCTGGGCCCAATCCCAGTACCCCAAAGAGAGAGAGAGAGAGAGAGAAAGAGAGAGAGCGCTCTTTGTGTTTCTATGGAGAAGTCTGGAAGCTGGTGGGGAGGAAACCATGTGCAGGAGCTGGGAGAGGAGGCTGGGGAGAGAGGGATGCTAGGAGAAGGGGTGGGTCAGCAGGGGCTCAGTTTGCTTCAAGTGAAAGCAAAACCAACAGTTTTCCTAAAAGGAAGAGATTTCTCATGAGCTTCTCTATTTTTTTTTTAATTTCCAAGTTTTCGGCAATGAATATATATTATTTTAGTCATGGGGGGAGATATATGTAATAAAAAGAAATTTCCCTACTGTTACAGGGAAAAAGCAAATGAATCACTACTACCTTTTTTTTAAAAGATTTTGTGAACTTCTCTTTAAAGGTCAAGAAATTAAACTCATGACAAAGTATTGACCTTCCTTATGAAACATGAAGTTCTATTTGTCCTCAATAGCCCCAAGCCAGGCTCAGGCAGAGGTTTTCTCACAGTATTGGCCAAAATAAACCACTCAGTACATGCCCATTAAACACAGTGCGAGAGAGCTTCAGTACTTTCCTTTACGGTATGGATTACAATGGCTCCTGAATGTAACTGGTCAATGATGGGGGTTTTAAGCCATGGAAAGAAGTGATCGCTTTTAGTGTAATTATTGTCTTGCTTTCCTTTTTAAAAAAAAAAATAAAGGATTTGTTTCCAGCAACACTAGATTAATAATTCTTAGTGTTTGATTTTTTTCTAAATTTCTTTCTCAATGTTGCTGTGTTCTGAACTGTTGCAACAAATCCCACCCAAGCGGAAAAGTGACAGAAAAAAAACTGATTTACTTTTTTTTTTTGGCACTGGGGGTTGAACCCAGAGGCATTCTACCTCTGAGCTATACCCCCAGCCTCATTATTAATTATTATTATTAGTAGTAGTAGTAATAGTATTTTATTTGAAAGAGGGTCTTGCCAGGTTGCTGAGAGTCTCCCTAAATTGCCAAGGCTGGTCTTAAACCTGTGATCCTCCTGTCTCAGCCTCCCAAGTACTGGGATTACAGGTGTAGGCCACCATGTCCAGCTCTGATTTACTTTTATTGTCAAATTCACAAACAAACCTCAAGTCAAAATAAGGTAGTCCTCAAAAACTGGCCCCCCTTGTCCTCAAAGTCACCTGAGGACACAGCCTCAGAATTCAGCCCAGCAAGCTCCTCCAGACTGCTCTGAGAGTTTCACCAGCAAAAGAATGACCACCATCCAAGTTTCACTTCAGAGGAAACCAATCTTATCAGGAAATTACTTTGAATCTCAAACTGTTCCAAAAATATCCTCACCCCACTTCACCTCTCTCTCACCTCCTCCCTGCAGTAGTGAAGAATTTAACAGATGAGGACTGCCTGCCTCTGAGAACCATCTCTCCAAAAACATTGCCGGGAAGATGGACGGTACCTAAACGAGTCTCCAGACTCAAGATTACAGACCCACTGGGCCATCAACACTTCTCTTCCATCATTTGTTCTGAAGAAATTAACTTTCCCTTGTTTACAGAGAACTCCATAAACATGTTTTGGCTTGTGTTTGCAGTCCGGTCTCCCCATGACTAGCCCATCTCTGTGTCTTTCTCCTGTGGTCTCAGGAAGCAGATGCCATCAGGTAACTCCACCTCATCCTGGGGACTGCTCCCCAAAATCACACAGCTCCCCGCGCGGAGCGTGCATGACAGTCTCTGTTCTGTAAAGAATTCTTAGGAGATAGATGCGTCTTGTTCTTCAGAGACACTCCATCTTTTTTTAAAGGCTATTTCTGCGGGTATCAAGTTTCAGCCACATGCTGACTTTCCTACTTTAAATTAGGTTTCCAGATATCTCAGGGTCATGACCCAAACACTACCTAAGTCACAGCACCCTCCCTCCACCACAGAAAAGCACAATGCAGCCTGACCGTTTTATAAATCAACTTTTAAAATCCTCCCTCTGGATTACAACTGCCTTAGGGGCCCTGTTTACCCTGCGAGAGTGCCAAGGCGCGGGGCTTCTGGAACGCAGGAGATGCTGCCTCGCTGAGCATCTCCCTCACCCTCAGAGGCGGCAGCAGAGGCAAGGCCACCAAACAGGGGCCCCCCTGGGAGAGAACACAAACACCTGCTCCCACCTGCCTTTTCCTCAGTGATTAACCGTGCGAGTGTGAGTGTGTGTGTGCACGCGCGTGCGCATGTGTTACTGGGGACTGAACCCAGGGGCATTCTACCACCGAGCTACACCCCAGCCCTATCTTATTTTTATTTTGAAACAAGTTCTCGCTAAGTGGCTGAGGCTGGCCTCAAACCTGCGATTCTCCTGTCTCAGCTTCCCCAGTATTGGGATTACAGGTGTGCGCCACCACACCAGGCTTTACCCTTATTTAAAATTTTTTATTTTACTGTGGCTAAATACACATGCCATAAACGTTGCATTTTCAAGTGTACAGTTCTGTGGCAGTAGGCACACTCACACTATTGTGCGACCATCACCACCATCCTCTTCCAGAACTTTCTCACCCTCCCTGCTGAAACTCCTCAACACTCCGCGTGTCCCAGAGCTGCCGCTGTGCACGGTCTCTATGAATCTGTCTACTTTGGTACCTCATAACAAGTGGAATCACAAACTACTTGTCCTGTTATGACTGGCTTATTTCATGTAGAATAATGTCATCAACAACTGTTGTTGCGTGTGTTACAATTTTGCTCTTAACTTTATACTACTTTACTGATGGCCTAGAATGGTCCACAACTAAAGGACTCAAATCAGGAAGTCCTGGGTTTTCCATCAGGCAAGGGGAATGCCCATTTTTCTGGTAGGTTTTTGCCCCAATAGGCCTTCAACCTGGAGTGATTTTTCTTATCTCTGAGCTTACAGACTCAGGCTGTGTAAACACCTTTCACTGCACAAATTCGGGGGCCACTCAGCATCACCCTCACCCCATACCAGAAGATAAGAGTGTTTGCTGTTCTGTCTTTAATTGCAACTGTTTTGGGAGATTGGGGGGGAGGGGAGGAAAGCAAGAATCACAAGCAACTTTGGAATCCTTTTGGCACTACTATTAATAAGATCTTTAAAAAAACAAAATTGTTATTGAGATATAATTCACTGACCACAGAATTCACCCATTTAAGAGTACAATTCAATGGTTTTAATGCATTCAGAAAGTTGTGCAACCATCACCATGGTCTCAGTTTACAACATTTTTATTAACCCACAAAGAAACCCCAAACCCATTAGTGGTCACAGCCCACTCCTGCCCATTAATAGATCTTAAACTTTATAACCTAGCTGAAAAATACTCCCACAGTACTTTGCAAGCACTTTCAAGTTCAATAAATACTTACCCACTACCATCAAATGCATATATACATGTACCACAAATAACCTCGAAAACTATTCTTTCTAATAAATATCACTTTTGGAAATTGTGTTTGAAGGCATATCCCAGTAACTTGAGGTTCTAGTTAAGTTTTTCTTAAAAACTAGATGTATGTTCCTAAGTCAATAACATTTTTTGGTTTTTGCAATTAAAAAAATTTTTTTTTAAATAAGTGGCTAAGATAAGCATTTCGAGAGAGGGCTCTTCAGGACACCACGTTCTCGCTGCTGTCTGGGTGGGCAAGGTCTGTCCACAGCTCTGTGGAGATTCCTGCCTCTCCCCCATCACAAACTACACATACGGGAGATTCAGTTAGCAACGTGTGTTTTTAAGCAATGTGATGTTGCAGCCTCGTCAATACACAATATTAAAGATATGAGATATCACGAGCTTTTTTTTTGATACTGGGGATTGAACCCAGGGGCATTCTACCTCCAAGCTACACCCCAAGCCCTATTTTTTTATTCTTTATTTTGAAACAGGGTCTCACTATGTTGCGGAGGGCCTCACTAAATAGCTGAGGCTGGCTGCGAACCCAGATCCTCCAGTCCCAGCCTCCCAAGTACTGGGATTACAAGCGTGTGCCACCATGCCCGGCTTATCACAAGCTTTAAAAAAGGTAAATTACTTATAAGCACAGAAGGCTAAATACTAGTAGAAAACTTGTAAGCATTATGTAGAACTGAAAACCTCTACAGATCTATCCATGTCGTTGAGAGGAAAGACAAAATACCATCTTTCCCCATCCTTATTCAACAAGAAAGGAAATTGCCAATATATTTTTTAAAAATGAATCAGGCATGGTGGTGCAGAGCTGTAATCCCAGTACTTAGGAGGCTCTAACAGGAGGATCACAGGCTTTCTAGGCCAGCCTTAGCAACTTAGCAAGACCTTGTTTCAAAATAAAATAGGGCTGGGGTGTGGCTCGGAGGTAGACTATCCATAGGTTCAATCCCCAGTAACATGTTTGTGTGTGTGTGTGTATACACATACACAGACACACACACAAATGGTAATCTAGCTGGGTGTGGTGGTACAAGTCTGTAATCCCAGTACTTGGGAGGATGAAACAGGAGGATCATAGGTTCAAAGCCAGTCTCAGTAATTTAGGCCCTCAGCAATTTAGCAAGATCCTGTTTCAAAATTTAAAAATAGGGTTGGAGGTATAGCTTGGAGTTAGAAAGTCTGTGGGTTCAATCCCCAGTACCACACACACACACACACACACACACACACACACACACACACGGTAATTTAAATCTAATATCTAAACACCAACTGGTCTGTTGTAAATTTTAAAATGTACTGCCTTGGCACTCCAATAAGGTAAAAGAATGCCTAGCAATCTATAACATCTCCCGGCACTGTGGCCATTATCCATTTTTATTGCCTCTTTAAATATCCTGGGTCTTAAATTACAAGCTGCAAAAGTTCTTGGCATTTAGTTTCACTTAATGTTTAAAAAGAAAGAGGGGGCACGAGAGAGGCACCGCCTGTTAAGACACTGCTTTTTCTATTATTAGATTTAAGTGTGTGCAGTGCCATAACATGGCCTTAGTAAGTTAGTTCTGTTTACGGTTTTATGGCACATTCGAACACCAATTCTATTTCTATCAAACACAGCAAAGCACATATAGCAAATACCTCTTGGAAACTACTTCATAAGCATTAAGAAGGGCTGGGAGTACAGCTCAGTGGTAGAGCATGTGCTTAGCCTGTGCAAAGCCCTAGGTTCAATCCCCAGCACCAAAAACAAACCAAAAAAGCGTGTAAGAAATCAGTGTTAGTGGCAGTATCAACAAAAGGCAAAGAACTGGCCACATAAACCCTCACGTGTACAAGTCATAAAGTATACAGGGCAGTGTAACCAAAAGTAAACAATCAGTGCAGGGACTTTCCAATGAGTGGTATGACATATTTTGAACAAAAATGTGTCAATCAACATGAAACATCTGAAACAGCCAATCACTTCAGTGGAACTATTCTTTAAGGCATGAGAAAAGGCTTTTGTAAGAGTCCAAAACCTCCTTTTTTCCTTTTTTTTTTATTTTTTGCAGTACTGAGGATTGAGCCCAGGCGCATTATTCCACTGAGCTACACCCCCAGCCCTATTTTTATTCTTTATTTTGAAACAGGGTCTCACTAAGTTGCAGAGGGCCTCAGTAGCTGAGGCTGGCCGCGAACCTGTGATCCTCCTGTCTCAGGCTCCCGAGTACTGGCTCAAAAATTCCTTTACAAATAAATATCTCCTGAGTTGAAAAAGGATTTTTTACTTTAGCATGCTGAGTGAGGACAACTCATTAGCCAGATTCTGGTTAAATATTTGAATCTGGCCTTATCAGTAAGCTCATCACCGAGCACAGTCCAGCAGTCCCGGGAGGGTGGTCTATCTGCTTTAGGCATGGCTTACTCTACTGCATGGACGTGAGCAAATTTACTTATCAAATTGGCAAATGACACCTGGGCGGGTGAGCCAGCAAATACAGGCTCAAATGATAGGATGAATCCACCTATGAAATTAAAGGTACACTTAAAGTCTACACTTGGGGTCCTCCCACACCCCCAAAATTGCAGAAGTGTATACCTACAGAACAAGAGAGGAATGAATGATCCTCCTCTATTCAGTGCTAGTAAAAATACCTTACTCTGGGGACACCTTATTTGAAAAGTAGTAGTAGCAAAGAAGAAATGTTCTAGAGGGGACCATAATGAGCACTCTGAGGATGACAGGAGAGTACACTGGGGATATTCGGGGGGGCCTAGGGGGAACCTGGGGGGGGGAATGTGAAAAGTGTCTTTATAACCAGAAAAAATATCCCACGAATGCAATGGGGGGAAGACTCTCACTGTATGAGAAGAACATAAGCATCACTGGACTGGAATTTTGATAGGGCTGGCCTAAAGAAAAAGTGGGCAGACAGGGTCCAATTGCTTTTGTTGTTTTTACTGAGGCAACTGACACGTCTGCATTAGCTTCTGAGCAGAGCTTTACACTTGTGTTTTGGAACTCTATCTTCATTCCATCCAAGTTGTACCAATCAGCAACCTTCTCCCAAACTCCCTGCTTGAAGACATGACAAAAAATTAAACACAGGGCTGGGGGTCTAGCTCAGTGGAAGAGCACTTTCCTAACATGCACGAGCCCCTGGTTCCATCCCCAGCACCACCAAAAAAATAAAAGCCTTGTTGAATAAATTCAGAGACGCTCTCTGAAAACAAGCAAACCATAAACAATTCCCACGTTAATCCATAAGAAAAATCTTCGCCGTCTAGGCCTTGCTTCTTATACTAGCCATACACAAAACTCAGAGCAGTCCCTGGTATAGTGAAGTCACAGGACAAACATGACATACGTATCTGAGGCCAGCCAATTTAACTTAAAATTTAGAGGAAAACTTGTTTTTATGTAAACAGATATTAATAAGAAGACCAAACTTTGCTAATATGACACAGGCCGCTCCTGAGAAACCTGGAGCTATTAGCTGCTGCTCACTGTCAGCTGTGCTCCGGGACCCCAGCCCCTCATCCCCCATTCCCTGCCTTCATCTCCCCCACCTCCACTACTGGGGATTGAACCCCGGGCCTCCACTATACTATGCAAGCGCTTTACCCCTGGGCTATACCCCCAGCCCATTTATTTTCTTTTGAGACAGGGTCTCATTAAATTGCCCAGGCTGCCAGACTGGTCTCAAACTTGTGATCCTCCTGCCTCAGCCTTACCAGTAGCTGGGATTATAGGTTTTGGCCACCACACCAGCTTCCCTCCACCTTTATTTTAGTTACAACAGCATAAACATAGGTTACTTGGAATATTTCTGGCTTTCTACCTTACAAAACTCTAATCAAAGGCTCCAGGCCTTTTAATGCCCTTTTAACTGATGGTAGTTTAAACTATTTCCTTGAATTATAAACACCACTCCATCTGGTTTATTAGCCCTGAGGAGCAAAATATTTCTTTTCAGCAATGTTGACATGCAAAAGTGAAAGAACAGGAAACAACATTTTGGAAAAACAAAATACCACAATAAGTTTAACAAACTACATACAATATTAAGGCTACGCTTAGGAAGTTGTCTTTGTTTGAAAGTACATTTTTAACACAACTATATACACGCCACAATGAATTTTTATCTAAATAATTAGTCAATCACTAGGAAACAAATGAAAACCTGAGATAAAGTATAAAATCAAATTTCCCTTTTCATAAAAAATGGAATCAAACCAGTCCATAACCTCTGGATGTTTTTACCCAAACCCCAGAATAAAATTCACATACAAAAAAATTTTTTTTTCCCAAAACCAAAACAGGACAGTTGTAAGAAAGAAAAAAACACAGAAGTAAAGATTGTCCAATCACCCAGAAAAGTAGAATATTCCAGGTTTTGGGTTTTTTCTTTTGTTTTGTTTTTTTCCTATTCTTATATTTTATTTTTAAGAATTTTTTACCTGGGCATGGTGGCACATGCTTGTAATCCCAGTACTTGGGAGGCTGAGACAGGAGGATCGCAGGTTCACGGCCAGCCTCAGCTACTTGGTGAAGCCCTCCGCCACTTAGCGAGACCCTGTTTCAAAATAAAGAATAAAAAATCGGGCTGGGGGTGTAGCTCAGAGGAAGAATGCCCCTGGGTTCAATCCCCAGTACTGCAAAAAAAAAAAAAAATTTTTTTTTATGAGAGTCTCACTGCCTTGCAATTCTCTGCCTCACCCTCCCGAGTAGCTGGGATTACAGGTATGTGCCACTGTGCCTTTTTTTTTTTTTTTTTTTTTTTTTTTTTTTTTTTTTTTTGGTGCTGGGGGTTGAACCCAGGGGTATTCTACCTCCGAGATACATCCCCAGACCTATTTTACTTCTTATTTTGAAACAGGGTCTCACTAAGTTGCTGAGGCTGGCTGCGAACCTGGGATCCTCCTGTCTCTGCCTCCCAACTACTGGGATTACAGGTGTGCACCACCACACCCAGCTTGGAGACAGTCACTTCTCTAACAGCTGGACAGCTGTATGTACGTGGTTACTTCACCAGTCCCCACATCCATAAGGTCCCCATTTGTTTTCAACATTGACATCACCTGCTCAAAGCTCTAAGTCACATGGAAACATCCCAAATGACTCCTGGCATTAAATAAGAATAAGGAAAATGTGGTATATATATACATAGAGTGGGACATTACTCAGCCTTTAAAAAGGAAGGCTACACCGGGTGTGGTGGTGCACGCTTGTAATCCCAGTACTTGGGAGGCTGAGACAGGAGGATTGCAGGTTCAAGGCCAGCCTCTGTAACCTTGTGAGGTTCTCTGCAACTTGGTGAGGCCCTTTCAAAATAAAAAATAAAATAGGAACCGGGCATGGTGGCACATGCTTATAATCCCAGTACTTGGGAGGCTGAGACTGGAGGATCCAGGTTCACGGCCAGCCTCAGCTACTTATAGGGAGGCCCTCTGCAACTTAGTGAGACCTTGTTTCAAAATAAAGAATAAAAAATAGGGCTGGGGATGTAGCTTGGGGGTAGAATGCCCCTGGGTTCAATCCCCAGTACCACAAAATAAATAAATAAATAGATAAGTAAATAAGATAAAATAGGGCTGGGGGTATAGCTCTGAGGTAGAATACTCCTGGGTTCAATCCTCAGTACCATTAAAAAAAAAGAAACTTTACCATTTGCAACAACTTGGACAATTCTTCAGAACATTACGCTGAGCAAAATAAATCACAGAAGACAAACACTGCACAATTCCATCTATACAAAGTAGTACCAAAAATAGTCAAATTTATAGAAGAAAAAAAAATAGAAGGTGGTCCCAGGAGACAAGGTGGAGCTGGGGCATGGTGGTGCACACCTGGAATCCCAGTACTTGGGAGGCTGAGACGGAAGGATCGTAGGTTCAAAGCCAGCCTCAGCAATTTAGCAAGGCCCTCAGCAACTTAATGAAAGCCTATTTCAAAATAAAACAAGGCCAGGGGTGAATCTCAGAGGTAGAACGCCTCTGGGTTCAATCCCCAGCGCCACCAAAAAAAAAAAGAGAGAGAGAAGGTAGAAGAGAAAATGGAGAGTTGTTCAATAGGTATGAAATTACAATTATACACAATGAATAAACTCTAGAAATCTGCTATACAACATGGTGCCTAGTGTTAACAATACAGCACTATAAATTTAAAAATTAAAAATGTAATAAGAGGCCAGAGGTCACATTCAGTGTTCTCACTACACACAACAAAGACGGACAATGGGAAGCTTTGGAGGCGATGGATGTGGTTACTATCTTGATGAGGGGGATGGTATCACAGGAGTGAGCACACGCCCAAACTCACCAAACTGTATACATTAAGCATGTCCAGGTTTTTTGTATGTCAATTATCTCAATAAAACTGTAAAAAATATAGTTACTTGAAAATGAAAATTATGTGATCCACTGGGGGAAAAAAAAGAAAGGTCTTAAGTCAAACCAGTCAGTTGGGCATGGTGGTGCACACCTGTGATCCCAGTACTTGGGAGGCTGAAACAGGAGAATTACAGGTTTGAGACCAGCCTCAGCAACTTAGTGGGACTCTCAGCAACCTAGCGATACCGTTTCAAAATTTAAAAAATAGCAGGGCGCAGTAGTGCACACCCGTAATCCCAGTACTTGAGAGGCTGAGACAGAAGGATTGGAGGATTACAGGTTTGCAGCCAGCCTCAGCAACTTAGCGAGGCCCTCCACAACTTAATGAGACCCTGTTTCAAATTAAGAAAAAAATAAAATAGGGCTGAGGGTATACCTCAGAGGTAGAATGCTGGGTTCAATCCCCAGCACCAAAAATAAAATATAAAATAGGGCTGGGGGTGTATAGCACAGAGGTAGAACATGTCTGGTTCAATCGCCAGTACCAGAAAAAACAAAAAACACCCAGAGAATGGAGGGAAAGAAAAGGTTCTCAGAAGCCCGAGTGGAATCAAATGGGCCCAATCAAATGGGCCTGCGTGCTCCCTGCGGTAGCCACTTAACATGAACCACAGCAATGTCGACCCCTCGTTTTTGTCATCACAGAATCTGTGGCCAAGACCCACAAGAAGTGACTCTCACTGACTCCCGCCAGGAGGTAATAAATATTAGAGAGACAAAACCGTTCTAGGGTCTTACTGAGCAGGGGAGTTACATCAAGTTCTGAAAACCATGTGGAGGAAATATGAAGGAACCGATACCGTCGGCCTAAAGCCAGTCCGGCAGGTATCCTGGAAACCGCAGCCTATACCTGGGCAACCTGAGCAGGAAGAACCCGATAAGAAAACAGAGCGTCTTTCACCCATAGGGAGCAAGCCAGGTGGCTCCAAGAGACCCCATTGTGATTTATGACGTTCCCCATCATTCAGGCATATCCTCCCTTCTACTTAAGCACTTTGAGGCATGAGGGTTTAGAGATTAAGTAAGTTACAGAAAGTTTAAAGGCCTCAAAAGTCTCCCCTACCCCACACTCACTGTAAGTCAAGTTTCAAGCAGGCAGCAAGATACCAAAGGAATAGAGCTTAGCAATTTCCTCTCTATAGAATCTCTCACTGTGTTTCCTAGAAGATATGCGGCCATATGTTAAAGCTAAATAGAACTTTACATAAATCACAAGTTATAAATCATTAACACACAAATTTCCCCTAAACCACAAGCATTCATAGTTCCAGTACAGCTTCAAGAAAACAAGCAATATAGGTTAAAAAGAAGAAATTTCAGGACGGGCGTGGTGGCGCACGCTTGTAATCCCAGTACTTTGGGAGGCGGAGACCGGAGGATCCGGGTTCGCGGCCAGCCTCAGCTCTCGCTCTCTCTGTCTCTCTGTCTCTCTCTCTCTCTCTCCTTAGTGAGGCCCTCCACAACTTCGTGAGACCCGGTTTCAAAATAAAACATAAAAAATAGGGCCGGGGGCATAGGGCGGAGGTAGAACGCCCCTGGGTTCAATCCCCGGTACCGCAAAAAAAAAAAAAAAAGAAGAAGAAGAAATTTCTTAATCTCCACGCTTCCCATTTCAAAGCTTGAAGTGAAGGAGCTACCTAAGCCAGCAGCCTCCGACCGTGAAGATCCGTTCCCTTCCCTGGGACTAAACAACTCCACTCCTCAAATTATAGTCTCTCACACGCATGCAAGAAGAGGCACGCAGAGGTGGTTATTGCAGTAGTATTTGTAATAGGGAAAATGGGAGGAAATAATTAAATGTTCACCAACAGGAAAATGGACATACCACGGTATGTTTAGCAGCTCAAAAGAATGAACTAGAACAAGGGCCAATCTCAAAAACAGGGTTGAACAAAAGAAGCAACCTATAGAAAAAAAACTGCAATATGACAACACTTCTGTAAATTTTAAAAACATGCAAAATAACACAATTAATGATGAGCACTTACGCAGATACCCTAGTAACAGTATAAAATGGATGGATGGCAATGATAAAAATGAACAGGGGAGAGAAGAGGGAAAAGAAAATGGGACCAGGAAGGGGGACCCAGCAGCCTCAACTATACCTGCAATGTTTCACCTTCTACGCTGGACGGTGGTTAGAAGGTATTCATACTACTTTTATACATATGCCTGGATTATTTTATAATGGTAAAATTAAAAACCCTCTTTCCTAGCATTTTCACCTTCTTCAAGAACTTAATATTTGCCCTGACAATAAAATAGTTCAAAAGTAATTTTCTCTCTATTACAATCTTGGATTCTCTAGTAGAAATATCTGATTTGATAACCACAGAAAAAGTGTGATCAGGAACACCCAAATTTTAGAGCTATCATGTCTCAGACACTGCGATACTTGGTAGTGTTTAGTGAGTATTCACATCGCCCCCACCCTTTGATAGGTATCCCTATCAAAGACACATGGCATTTCTGAATCTAAGTCTTTTACAAAATTCATTATGCTTTTTAGACAATCTAATATGTTTCAGAACACACCAGTGCTTTTTGTTGTTGTTAATGCGGTATTGGGGATTGAACTGGGAGCATTCTACCTCAGAGCTACACTCTCAGCCCTTTTTATTTTGAGACAGGGTCTCAATTAAGTTGTGGAGGCTGGCCTCAAACCTGTGATCCTCCTATCTCAACCTCCCAAGTACTGGGATTATAGGCATGGCCACCACACCCAACTACCAGTACTTTTTCTACAGAAAAACAAAAAATACGCACTCAGTCACTGGGTTTTTAATCCTTCCAAAACCCAAATCCAAACTTCTCGCACCTTCTGGGGGTCTCCTATTTAGGGCAGCCCTTTTCTATTCGGCCCCCAAGGTGCCCACTGCTCAACAACGGCATAAATGAATCTATCAAGGGGATGCTAGGATCTCCTTAAATGTGTTTTTTTTTTTTAAACCTCCCCTGGTCGCTCTATGCTCACTCATACAGCAGCTACAAGTTGTGTGCCACCCGGTTCACAAGTTGTGTAATAGTATGTTGGTCTCCCCATATAAACTAGACAGTTCCTTACAAGGAGGAAGCAAGGCTCTTTTGTAATAACCCAGTTGTATGTACTGCAAAAACGTTCTATGCATTGTCTGTGCTCAATAATACTGCAAGTGTTTGCGCAACTCCGGTGTGCCAACAAGGGTGTGTATGACTATAATTTTTGGAATGCACCCAGGACCTTTACATTTCTTTCCCAGTTTGAGAGGAAAAGAAACATACAACAGCCTCTAGAACACCTTCATTTTCAAACTGAACAAATTTCCAAAGACTGCTAATTACAGACTGATCTTCTGATCATAACACACCACGCTGAAATCCTTTTGGAGTTGTGACTCTCATAATCATTATCACTTTCCACCATGTTGTACAGGCATATTTATTGGATGACAATGAATACAATCAGTATGGAAATAGGAATGCTGGAAACTCAACAGGTCCTGCACAGACAGGCACAGTGGTGCCTGCCTATAATCCCAGTGACTCGGGAGGCTGAAGTAGGAGGATCACAAGCTCAAAGCCAGCCTGGGCAGTTCAGTGATAGTCTGTCTCAAAACAAGAAATAAAAAGGACAGGGGATGCAACTCAGTGGTAGACCACTTACCAAACATACATGAGGCCTTAGTTCAATCCCTAGAACTTCCAAAAATAAACAGGAAGGACAGTTGGTCCTGGGCTTCCTCTGAATATACACGATAAATATGCAATATATGTAAATATATGTAAATATATGTAAAACTATGAATATTGCTTTAGGAATTTCATTATAATCCTTCACATAAAGGGAGACACTCTATTTTCAAACTCTGGTCCCCTTCCCCCTTCCATCCTCACCATCTACCACTGGACTTCAGACTAGTCCATCCAGGCTTATTTTAACCACAACCTTTTTTTTTTTGGTACTGGAAATTGAACCCAGGGGCATTATTATACCTCTGAGCTACATCTCCAGCCCTTTTTATTTTTTATTTTGAAACAGGGACTGGCTAAATTGCTGAGGGTCTTGCAATTCCTGCGATCTTCCTGTCTCAGCCTCCCAGGTACCAGGATTACAGGTGTGCGCCACCTCGCCAGGCTAGAACCCATTCTTCCTCCTGCCCTGGTCCCTGCACTCCACCCAAGCTCCACACACAGCAGTAAGTCCTCATTCCCTGATCTCCAGTGATGTGACTAACCAGACTGCTGCTTCCCCTGCTCTGCCCCACACTGCCCAGTTTCTAATCCTGGTTCCCCTATTACCAGCTACTACTTAACCTCTCAGTGCCTCTTCTGTGCGAAGAAGACAATCCTGCCCACTTCACAGGGCTGGTGTGCAAGTGAACTGCATCAGTACAGGTAAGAGGCACCGTGTGTGCCAGGAAAGCGAGCCATGGCTGCTGCTCCTCCACCGGACCTGGCAGCCGTCTCTCCACGGCTCTTCAGGACTTTCCACCAGGCTGCGCGTTCTGGGGGACGGAACCTGGCGTACTCCTTTGAATCCCAGAGCCAAGCACAGCGGAGGCATTCAATAAATGCTTGTCGAGACCATCAAAGGAGGAATAATAATCTCTCTTCTACAGCATTCAACCAAAGCTGGAGCAGTACAGCTAGTTCAACAGAATTGCCTGCACTGTACCCTCCACAACTTCTAGAAGGCCACCCCATTGCTGGAAGCTCCAGGAGTAAAAGAATGTGCTCGGCTTAATTAACATCTTCGCAGAACAGCACTATTACTCAGACATTTTGAAAAGGAAAGCAGAAAATGCAGATTTTTGTGGCCAATCCAAAGAAAGGCCTTACAAATCAGTATTTAGCTAAATACAAATTGTAATCAGCCTATTCCCCCCCAAAATAGATATAAACCACTTTAGTTTATTTTTAATCCATCTCTAGACAATGCACTAGAGTACAATTAAATATCCATTGGTGTCATAACTGGTGAACAGGAGCTAAGGACGTAACTCAAGCACTTGCCTAGCATGTGCAAGGCCCTGGCTAAGATCCCCGGCACCACACAGAGAAAAGGAATAAAATACGATGATACCACACTCAAAACTGTTTCATATTCAAAGAGTTTTCAAAAAGTACAACCAGCTAGTCCCTAAAAGTCTCTGAAGACTCATCAAAATTACTCTTAGAAAAAAAAAAAAAAGGATTTAAGAAATAGATTTTAACCTAATGGGGGGGCAAATGCAGCCAGAGCAAGATAATAGCATTTGTCATGAAACTTCTCAGATTCTTCTCAAATTTACTTCCTAACTTTTTCTTTCTTTTTTTTTCTATTTTTTTAATTGGTGGAACTGGGGACTGCACCCAGCGGTGCTCTACTACTGAGCTGGACCTCCAGCCGTTCTTTTATTTGAGCAGTTCAAGTGCATTCACTGTGCTACGGCCATAGACCCTTTTCTTATTTGAGACAGGGTCCCACTAAGTTGCCTACTCTGGCCTGGAACTTGCAATTCTCCTGCCTCAGCCTCCCCAGTAGCTGGAATTAGAGGTGTGCACCCCCAAGCCTGGGACAATATTTTAGTTCTTTGGGGGTATTTTTTCCTCCTTTTTTGCAATGCTGGGGATCAAACCCAGGGCCTCATGCATGCCACCATGCCTGACTTCAAATGATTTTTTTCTAACAAAATTAAAAATATACTCAAATAGTGTATGATTGCATTGTCATCCAAAATTAAAAATATTCTCCAATAGTTTCAGTCCATATCCACATCAAAATTTATTTGTCTTTAGTTCCTTCAAATAAATCTTAACCACTTCTGACATAAGAATGATGATCTCATACTTCCAAATCTTTGTCCCTAGCCGAGACCTGAGCTTCAGACCCTAACTCTGGCTGCACTGGATGCCACACAATACTCTGTGCACGGCCGAACACTGTACTGTCCCCCCACCTCAGAAACCTCGCTCCTCTTCCTCCCCCATGCTCACTTTCCATGACCGCCATCCACACGTCCTCCTCCTTCCTTTCTCCCCTCTTTCCTCCACTCCCCAAAACTCAGCCCATCGGGTGCCCACATGCAGCTCAACTGGAATCCTCATCTCTCCCACTACAACTCCTTCCTTCCTTCCTTCCTTCCTTCCTTCCTTCCTTCCTTCCTTCCTCCCTCCCTCCCTCCCTTCCTTCTTTTTCTTTTTGTGGTGCTGGGGATTGAACCCAGAGGCATTCTGCCTCCGAACTACACCCCCAGACCTATTTTATTTGAAACAAGGTCTCACTAAATTGCTGAAGGACTTGCTAAATTGCTGTAATCCTCCTGCCTCAGCCTCCCAAGTACTGGGATTACAGGCATGTGCCACCACGCCCAGCAACTGCCCTATTTCTAGCCCTAATTACCTTCACCCGGGTTATTGCAACGGCCTCCCTAACAACATCCCTGCTTCTCTCTCTCAGCTCTCCATAAGCTGTTTCAAAATCATAGGTCTGGCCACATTACTTCTCCCTAGATGGTTCCTCCTTACTCAGAAAATAAAATCCACAGTGCCTGGGCTGGGAAGCAGGGCCTCTAGGGCCTGCCAGCCCTCCCTTCCCAGCCCAGTTTCTCACCACACCCAGGGTGACACCCTTTGCTCCAGCCACAACACCAACTGGCTCCAGACACCCCAGCGCGCCCCTCTTCTGCCTGGGTGCCTTTGTGGGTTTCTTCCCAGGCCCCTCCACGTGCACACCCACCTCCTCCACCAGTGTCCACCTGCCACCAACTCAAACTCCTAGTCACCTCCTGTGGCAGCAGGTGCAGACCTGCTCCTCCCCTCGCCACGCAGTCCCTCCCCCTGGCATCCTTCCCATGCTTGCAAGGCAGACATCTCCAGCAATCCCTCTCCCCCATCTGCACCCTCACTCCCCTGACCCCCAGCCTTTCTCTCCACTTAAAAAACAAACAGAAATGATGATGATGACAGCACCTCCTCCGACTCCCCGACCTCATGGCCTCATTTCATCACAGTCCTTTCCCTGCCAGCCAAGCCGCAGGAAGAGCAGCCCACGCTCACCTCCCGTGGCCCTGCCCCCCAGTCTGGCTCTGCTCCTCAGCACCCCGCAGAGCAAGGCAGGACTCCAAGGGCCTCCTCAGGGCTCCGGCCCAGTCCTTCTTGGGGTTTTCTGAAACACCCCAATAACCAAGCCCCCGTCCTTGAGGTGGCCCCCACCGCAGTCCAGGGAGGCACTGTGCTGCCTTCCCTCCAGCCTGTCCCGCCACTCCTGGTTACCTGCATGGACATACCCTTCTGTGACCAGTCCTTCAATGCAGGTGTCCCCAGGCTTCTATGACATCCTTCATACTTCCAAATACTCCTTCACACCTTAACACGCACATGCCCACCATCCCAAAGCTCACTCTGCAAGACCAGGTTTACCTTCCAGACAGGCAGCCTCATAACTTGATACTCCATGGAAATGTCAATATGCACACACCAGCTTTATTCATTCAAAATGTATTAAATGAGCCGGGCATGGTGGCACATGCTTGTAATCGCAGTATTTGGGAGGCTGAGACAGGAGGATCTCAGGTTCATGGCCAGCCTCAGCTACTTAGTGAGGCCCTCCGCAACTTAGTGAGACCCTGTTTCAAGATCAAGAATAAAAAATGGGCTGGGGAGTGTAGCTCCAAGGTAGAATGCCCTTGGCTTCAATCCCCAATACTGCAAAAAACCCCAAAATGTATGAACTGAGCTGGGCGTGGTGTGGTGGTGCACGCCTGCAATCCCAGTACTCGGAAGGCTGACACAGAAGGATCACAGGTTCAAGACCAGCTTCAGCAACTTAGCAAGGCTCTCAGCAACCTAGCAAGACCCTGTTTCAAATAAAAAAATACAAAAGGGCTGGGGAAATAGCTTGAAGGTAGAGTACTCTGGGTTTGAGTCCCAGTACCACAAAAAAGAAAAAAAATGTATTGACTGCCAGGCACAGCGGTACACACCTGTAATCCCAGTAGTATTTGGGAGGCTGAGATGGGAGGATAAAAAGGGCTGGGTGTTAGCCAGGCATGGTGGCACACACCTGTAATCCCAGTACTTGGGAGGCTGAGATAGGAGGATCACAGGTTCAAGGACAACTTCAGCAACACAGCAAGACTCTCAGCAACCTAGCAAGACCCTGTTTCCAAACAAAAAATAAAAAGGGCAGGGGTTGTGTAATCCCAGTACTTGGGAGGCTGAGACAGAAGGATCGTAGGTTTGAGGACAGCCTCAGCAAGTAGTGAGATTCTCATCAACCTAGTGAGATCCTGTTTCAAAATAAAAAATAAAAAACAGGGCTGTAGCTCAGAGGTAGAACGTCCCTGGGTTGAATCTTCAGTGCTACACACACAAACACACACACACACACACACACACACACACACAAAAGGGCTGGGGGTGTAGCTCAAATGTTCCTGGGTTCAATCCCCAGTATCCCCAAACGAACAAACAAAAAAGAATGCTCCTTCTGGCTAGAATACGAGGGAACCTCAGACTCTTTAGGTCAAAAAGGAGCCACCCCCTCTAGTCCATCCTCTTGGAGTTATAGTTGTGTCATTCCAAATTATCAGTAATCCCGCAGAGGCTTAAAAGTCCAATTTTAAAGCACTACCTTTCAGATGGGAGGAAAAGTTCTTTCAAAAATTGCTCAAATTAAGCCGGGCATTGTGGCACACCACGCTTGTAATCCCAGTACTTGGGAGGCTGAGATAGGGTTCGCGGCCAGCCTCAGCTACTTAGCGAGGCCCTCTGCAACTTAGTGAGACCCGGTTTCAAAATAAAGTATAAAAAATAGGGCTGGGGGTGTGGCTCGGAGGTAGAATGCCCTTGGGTTCAATCCCCAGTATCACAAAAAAAAAAATTGCTCAAATGAAAAATATTTTTCCTTGGAAAGATGCTGCCTCAAGGAAGAATCAAGTGGGTGCCGAGGGCAAATCCCAGTGGATGAGCACGGGCCCAGCACGCAGGAAGCCCTGGGTTCAACCTCAGCCACTACCAAGAAGAACGAATCAAGTTAATCATCACACTCGTAAATCACTGAGCATGCCCTCTGTAAGGCAAAGATTTCCAGCCTTTAAAAGCTTTTATTCGCTGGGCGTGGTGGCGCACGCTTGTAATCCCAGTACTTGGGAAGCTGAGATAGGAGGACTGCAGGTTCGCAGCCCAGCCTCAGCAACTTAGTGAAACCCTGTTTCAAAATAAAGAATAAAATAGGGCTGGGGGTGTAGCTCGGAGGTAGAACGCCCCTGGGTTCAATCCCCAGTACCACACACAAAAAAAGAGGGGTTTTTATTCTGCAGGAAGGCAATCTTTAAATATAACCTTGGCAATCAAAGGGTAAGACACTGAAAGAAACGAACCTCGAGCTGGACATGATGATGCACACCTGTAATCCCAGCTATTCAGAAGACTAGGGCAGGAGGACCACAACTGCTAAGGCAGGAGGCCAACCTGGAACCTGTGTGAGACCAAGTACTGGGATTACACACCCCCAGCCCTTTTTACTTTTTGTTTGGAAACAGGCTCTTGCTAGCTTGCTGAGAGTCTTGCTGTGTTGCTGAGGTTGTCCTTGAACCTGTGATCCTCCAGTGTGAGAGACCCTGTCTCAAAATAGGGCTGAGGATATGGGTGGTGGAACGGCACCTGCCTAGCATGCATGAGGTCCTAGGTCAGATCGCCACAACTGCAAAAGAAAAACAGAAATGAACCTTGAACTGGGTATTCTGGAAGCAATGAGTGGAGAGGCTGAGTGTGACACTGCAGACGGCGCGGGCAAGGGGATAACAGAAGTCTCTGGAAGCCTCGCATTTGGACATGTTGTATTAGACAATAGACACTGACATTTCATAATAGGATTTGACTTGCTGAAAGAAGTTTTCTAGGAACATTTACCTGGCAAGGATCAGTGCAGACCAGTTAAAATGAAGGAGACATTAGAAGAAAATGTAAACATTAAATCTTGCAAAGGAAATGAACATACCTCCTCACGCCCACATGCTGCTCCACCCCCCATCCTCAGCCTTCCAGGAAGCACAGCGGCTGACCCCCCCTCCTCTCCCAGCCTCTCAGTGAGCAGAGGATGCTCACGCGGTCATCCTGCCCCAGCCTTGAGGAATGTGGCACTGATGGTGGGCTCTTACTTAAATAGTTCTTGAAACTGTGTTTGCAACTCCTGTAATACAGAATTTCATAAGAATTAAGTGTTCCTGTTAGCTTCCATGAAACATTTTTTTTTCTTGGTGGTACTGGGGATTGAACCCAGGGACATTCTGCCTCTGAGCTACACCCCCAGCCCTGTTTTATTCTTTTATTTTGAAACAGGGTCTCACTAAGTTACAGAGGGCCTCACTAAGTTGCTGAGGCTGGCTGCGAACCTGCGATCCTCCTGTCTCAGCCTCCCAAGTACTGGGATTACAAGTATGCACCACCACGCCTGGCTGAAACACATTCTTGTTGGCACTGTATATGGACAAATTAAATATACCACCGTGAGCCCCTCAATCTCTTTCCTGAGTCATTTCCTCTTTTGGAAAGGAAATAATTCTTCATATTTTACTCATTTCTTAAACACCAATGACTAAAGAACTCACTTAGGTTCTCCCCACCCAAGCAGATATGACCTAATAGAGCTGTTTCCAAACTAATTCATTGGGCATCTCAATACATTCATGAATGAAACCCCTCGAGTCTTACAGATGTTGCTTTGCCTCCAGTCAGTAATTCAGAGCCAGAATAAATTAACCATTTATCATAGAACCGGACAGGGCCTTGGAGGGACTTCTACATGAACGCAGATGTTATTACCACTGTCTTATTATTTCTTCCCCTGGATTTCAGTGACTTCACCTAACTTTTTTTTTCCTTGATTATACTTCTGATCAGAGTCTGATCAAATGAGAACCAGAAAGTCAATTAACAAATATCAAGATGGGCTGGGGATGTAGCTCAGTAAGACTACATCCTTAGCATGCATGAGGCCCTGGGTTCCATCCCCAGCACTACAAAAAATTTAAAAAGTCAAGGGGACCCCCTCTGTCCCGGGTGCCAAGCACCATGCAAGCACTGAAGATAGAATCAGCAGCTGGGCATGGGGGCACATGCCTGTAATCTCAGTACTTGGGAGGCTGAGCCAGCAGGTTGGAGGCCAGCCTCGGCAATTTAGAGACCCTCAGCAATTTTCTGAGACCCTGTTTCAAAATAAAAAATAAAATAGGAACCAGGTGTAGTGGCACACACCTGTAATTCCAGGACTTGAGAGGCTGAGACAGGAGGATCACAGGTTCGAAGCCAGCCTCAGCTACTTAGTGAGACCATTTCCAAATAAAAAATAAAATAGAGCTGGGGTTATTATAGCTCAGAGGTAGAACACCCCTGGGTTCAATCCCCAACACCACCAAAAAAAGAAAAATTTTTAAAGAAAAAAAAAGGAAAGAGAAAAGAAAGACAGGAACTACAGTAATCATGCAACCACATGATGATGTCTCAGTCAACTATGGACCATATGCACAACAGTAGTCTCAAAACATTATAATACAACTGCAAAACTCCTAAGGCCTAGTGAAGCAGCAGCCTCAGTAACACTGTAGTGCTGTCTCTACACAGCTGTTAAACCCACTGCTGCTGGCACATACAGTGGTGTACAGTATGTAATCCTTGACAATAATAAGTGACTGTGTAACTATGTTACTGGTTTATGTATTTGCTGCACTATACTTTTTATTATTGGAGTGCATGCCTTCTATTTATTAAAAACAAAGTGTACTATAAAATAGGATGCTTTGTTATACCCGCAGCAGACGTCTAGTGTTGACTACCCTAACCCTAACCCTAACTGCATCAAGAGGCCATGTCCAGCAGTTGACCTAGACCATCTAGGTTTGTGTAACTATCTTATGATGTTCTCATGACAAATTGCCTAACGAAGCATTTCTCAGAATGCATCCCCATCATTAATCAACCAGAGACTGTACAGGGGTGAGCTAGAGACGTGGTCTGCCCTTGTGAAGCTCACAGGTTAATCTGGAAGAATACTAAATTTGCAGCCGGGCGTGGTGGCGCAAGCCTGTAATCCCAGCACTTGGGAGGCTGAGATAGGAGGATCGCAGGTTCGCGGCTAGCCTCAGCAACTTGTGAGGCCCTCCGCAACTTAGTGAGACCCAGTTTCAAAATAAAGAATAAAAAATTGGGCTGGGGTGGAGCTGAGAGGTAGAATGCCCCTGGGTCCAATCCCCAGTACCACAAATAAATAAATAAATAAATAAATAAATTTGCTCAAATCCCCTGTTATATATCCAACAGTGAGCGATCATTTTTCTCCAAAGCATCAGAATGTTGCATAAACACCAAACCAATTCAGAAAGTAATTCAAACTTAGCTATCAATTGTTCAGGTTCCCAAATCATCACTTTGCAGATAAAAATAGACACAGAAGAAGCCGGGGAAGATGGTGCATGCCTATAATCCCAATACCTGTGAGGCCAAGACAGGAGGATCACAGGTTCCAGGCCAGTCCCCACAACTTAGCGAAACTTCAGCAATTTATTGAGACTGTATTTTTTTTTTTTTTTTTTGCGGTACCGGGCATTGAACGCAGGGGCGTTCCACCTCCGCGCTACACCCCCGGCCCTATTTTTTTATGCTTTATTTTTGAAACCGGGTCTCACGAAGTTGCAGAGGGCCTCACTAGGTAGAGAGAGAGAGAGAGACAGGGAGAGAGAGAGAGAGAGAAGAGAGAGATAAATCATGCGCGCGCGCCCGCGCATGCGCGCTGAGGCTGGCCGCGAACTCGGATCCTCCGGTCTCCGCCTCCCAAAGTACTGGGATTACAAGCGTGCGCCACCACGCCCGGCTTGAGACTGTATTTGAAAATTTAAAAAAATAATAATAAGCTGGGCATGGTGGTGCACACCTGTAATCTCAGTACTTGGGAAGCTGAGACAGTCACAGATTCTGGGCCAACCTCAGCAACGTAATGAGATTCTCAGAAACCTAGCAACACCCTGTTTCAAAATAAAAAATCAAATAGGTCTGGGGGTATAGCTCAGAGGTAGAATGCCCCCAGGTTCAATCCCCAGTACTACACCACACACACACACACACACACACACACACACACACTCGTGCGCACGCATCCCAAAAACAAAATGAAAAACTGACACAGAAGAGATGGAAGGGAATGAACTCATGTTCAACAATATTTATCAAGTATCACCTGATAGGCTTGAAAATGTATAATCAATTTACAGGAGACAAGATTACAAGTAGGAGGAAACAATTTAATAGTAGTCTCTAAACATACCTGTGATGCTGTCATACTGGCAGTCGTGTAACAATTTATAACCTACTTCCCACACACATTGTTCTATCTAATCCCTCTCAAATATCTGTTTTAGAGACTGAGAAGCTGATACTCAAGGAAGTTAATTAAGGAAGCTGCTCAAGCTCTGGAACTGGTAAATGACAAATACAAAACTAAGTCTCCCAATACCAGATTCCCAGACCTCCTCACTAACGACACTGCCTTAGTCAAAGCTTCTACCAGGCATGCTTGTAATCCCAGTACTTGGGAGGCTGAGACAGGAGGATCTGGGTTCACAGCCAGCCTCAGCTACTTACTTAGTGAGGTCCTCTGCAACTTAGTAAGGCCCTGTTTCAAAATAAAGAATAAAAATAGGGCTGGGGGTATAGCTCAGAGGTAGAATGCCCCTAGGTTCAATTCCCAGTACCGCAAAAAAAAAAAAGCTTCTACCAGGCCAGGCGTGGAGACTCACACCTGCAATCCTAGTACTTGGGAGGCTGAGACAGGAGGATTGCAAGTTTGTGGCCAGCCTCAGGAACTTAGTGAGACCCTGCTTCAAAATAAAAAGTAAAATAGGGCTGGGGGTGTAGCTTAGTGGTAAAATGCCCCTAGTTTCAATCTCCAGTAACACACACACAAGCTTCTACCAGATTATTTTAAATTAATAATGCTAATACCACTACAGATATTAGGTTAAACTTTACTGAGAATGTACTTCAATGCCAGCTACTATTCCAAGTCTCTCATATGAATTAACTAGTTAATAATAATATCCTTTAATTTAATTAAGAATGTACCAATAACACTACAGCTCAGTCAAATTAAAAAATTTAGAGGCTATTAAAAATGCTCACGATGACATCTGGAATTAATAAAAAGCCAGTTTCAGACAACCAATTTTGTAAGAAACATGTAACCAAAGGAAGGGGAGGTTTGGGGATGTAGCGAGAATATCAAAACCCAGAAGGTCATCAATTAAAAAATATATTTTAAAAAAAAACAGAAGCCTCGTCTTGCAGTAAGGTTTCCATCAGATTCCACAACTCACCCCAGGTTCACAGAGTAACATGGAGCTCTGAAGACCTGGCAACAGATCATATGACTCCCTGACTGCCTTCCGCCTGCATTCAAGCATAAGCGCGCTCTTTCTGAAAGCGCCCAGCAGAGTGGGAATCCTGGGGCTGAGATGGACGCTCCGTGGGTGGGAGCCGGGCTGGGAAGGCAGCCACGGTGGACTCCCTCCGCAGCAGCTAGGCAGTGTGCAGTGTGCGTGGATGACCTCACCTGATCTCACGAAAACCAGAAACAAGACAGTGACTAAGTCCCTAAACAATGAGCATAAGACCTACTGCAGGCAAGAGGAAAGCCCCCAGGAAGAAGCGGAATTTGTCACTCTTGAGTCAAGCTGAGAGTCCTGGCAAGACTCTGCAGCCAGAATCCTGCAGTCCAGAGAGATAAGAGGGAGGAACGAGGCAGTTTCCATTTAAACAGTGTGCAAATGTGTAAACTTACACATAAAAACTCCTGGGCAGAGAACCACACTTTCCTATCCCTTGATCATTCTCTTTAGAGCCAGAGCCACCTGCTTTAAAGGAAAAAGATACTGCAAGACTAGAGATGAGGTGGCCCAGGCTGGGTCCGGGTAACAGCTCCTTTACCAAAAAAAAAGACACCCCAGGGATAGGGCAAGGGTTGGAAAACAATAACAACAATAACAATAACCTTGATTGAGGAATGGCTGCAGCTCCTTCCTCCCAAGTCATTTCAATAACAAGGCAAAAGAGACACCTAACTTCCTGTGGCCTTGCCCTCTTTGGCTCTTAGTTCACTTTAACCATCTTAGCACATCGGGTGTTTGGCCTACTGCCCTCAAGTAAAAACGAGCTTGTAAACGATTATATATTAAGGGATATTTAAAAGATAACAACTGGGAGCCGGGCGTGGTGGCGCACGTAATCCCAGTACTTTGGGAGTCCGAGACCGGAGGATCCGGGTTCGCGGCCAGCCTCAATTCTCTCTCTCTCTCTCCCTGTCTCTCTCTCCCTGTCTCTCTCTCTCTCTCTCTCTCTCTCTCTCTCTCTCTCTCTAGTGAGGCCCTCCGCAACTTCGTGAGACCTGGTTTCAAAATAAAGTATAAAAAATAGGGCCGGGGGTGTAGCGCGGAGGTAGAATGCCTCTGCGTTCAATACCCGGTACCGCAAAAAAAAAAAAAAAAAAAAAGGTAACAACTGGCCGGGCGTGGTGGTGCATGCTTGTAATCCCAGTACTTTGGGAGGCAGAGACCAGAGGATCTGGGTTCGCGGCCAGCCTCAGCTCGCTCGCTCGCTGTCTCTCTCTCGCTCGCTGTCTCTCTCTCTCCCTGCCTCTCTCTCTCTCTCTCTCTCTCACTACCTACCTAGTGAGGCCCTCCACAACTTCGTGAGACCCGGTTTCAAAATAAAGTATAAAAAATAGGGCTGGGGGTGTAGCGTGGAGGTAGAATGCCCCTGGGTTCAATCCCCAGTACCACAAAAAAAAAAAAAGATAGCAACTGTTAAAGTTTACTAATGCTCAAAACCTGCCACACAGGCTGCTAGTTTACAGATGAAGAAACTGAAGCTTAAAGATATGCAACGAAGGTAATCCCAGTACTTGGGAGGCTGAGACAGGAGGAGCACAGGTTTGAGGTCAGCCTCAGAAACTTAGCAAGACCCTCAGCAACCTAGCGAGAGACCCTGTTTCAAAATAAAAAATAAAAAGGGCTGGGGGTGCCAGGCATGGTGGCACAAGCTTGTAATCCCAGTACTTGGGAGGTTAAAACCAGAGGATCCAGGTTCACAGCTAGCCCCAGCTATTTAGTGAGGCCCTCTGCAACTTAGTGAGACCCTGTTTCAAAATAAAGAATAAAAAATAGGGCTGGGGGTATGGCTCAGAGGTAGAATGCCCCTGGGTTCAATCCTCAGTACCGCAAAAAAAAAAAAAAAGTCTGGGGGTGTAGCTGAGAGGTAGAATGCTCCTGGGTTCAATCCCCAGGTATCAAAAAAAAAAAAAAAAGAAAAAGGATACACTTGCTTGGCATGTTCGATGCCCTGGGTTTGAGAATTTCCTTTTCAGAATGGATTTGAAGATACTGGTGCTAAGTTTGCCTTTTTGAAAGGAACTTCTTTCCCTACATGATTTACCTCCAAATCCTCTCCACCAAATGGCAAGAATAATTATTTGGATGCAGTTCACAAATTTCCTCTAGCTGAGACCATAGGACGCCAAGGATCCCACTAAGCACAGCAGTTTCTAACTGCACATGACCAACGATGGTCACAAGAAAAGCAAGAAAGCAAGTTTTAAACCAGAAAAATCTGAAGGGACAGTACCTTCCCCCTAAAGGAACACTGGCAAGAAAAAGGCAATCCATGAGCCTGTTTAAACAAACAGACAGACCTGAAATGGAAAAAAGTAATATTATTGTTTCTTTAACCATCTACATAATATTTACATTTTCCCATAGCTGGGAAATTACTCACTGTAGTCAAGTACCCCTAAATTCACCTCTTGCATGCCACAAAACCTGCATCTGCTTAAGGCCTAAACCGATAAGACTTCTATTGTTTAATTTCTCATCTCAAAAAGTTCCACTGAAGCCGGGCATGGTGGCACATGCCTGTAATCCCAGCACTTGGGAGGCTGAGACAGGAGGATGACAGGTTCGAGGCCAGCTTCAGCAATTTAGTGAGACCCTATTTCCAAATAAAAAATAAAATAGATCTGGAGGTGTAGCTTGGAGGTAGAATGCCCCTGGGTTCAATCCCCAGCATCACACACACAAAAAAAGACGAAATTAAAGTCCAAACTGGGCAGGCCTGTAATCCCAGCACTTGGGAGGCTCGGCCAGGAGGACTGCAGGGTTTGAGGACAGCTCAGCAACTTAGCAAGACCCTGTGTGTCAAAATAAAAAAAATTAAAAGGGCTGGTGCAAAAATTAAAAGGGCTGGTGCTTTTTACACCCTGGGCTTAATCCAAGAAAGAAATTAAGGTCTAATAAGATTAAGTGAGCCAGGCATGGTGGCGCACGCTTGTAATCCCAGTACTTGGGAGGCTGAGACCGGAGGATCACAGGTTTGTGGCCAGCCTCAGCTACTTAGTGAGGCCCTCCACAACTTAGTGAGACCCGGTTTCAAAATAAAGAATAAAAAAATAGGGCTGGGGGTGTAACTTCAGAGGTAGAATGCCCTTGGGTTCAATCCCAGTGCCGCAAAAAAAAAAAAAAAGATCAAGTGAATTTTCACTTTCCTGGCGTGCTCTGCTAATTGTAAAACGCTATGGATGCTAAACTTCATTTCAGTTTTGGTGCTTCTTCTTTGTAATACATTTAGCTATGTTGTTTTCTAATTTCATAAATTTTTTTTTTTTTTTGCTTTGTTGGGTTTGTTTTTGTTTTTGGTGTTAGGGACTGAACTCAGGGGCATTCTACCTTCAAGTTACACACCAGCCCTTTTTATTTTGAAACAGGGTCTCAATAAGTTGCTACGGGTGGCCTCAAACCTATGATCCTCCTGTTTCAGCCTCCCAAATACTGGGATTACAGGTGTGCGCCACCATGTCCGACTGTTCTGCTGTTTGAGAATTATATCATATACACATAAATTTCTATGGCCATGCTGGCAAAACATATATATGTATTTTTAAATTCCCCAAAGTAAGCATTTGTGGAAAGTTTTCAGAGTAAGCTTGTTAGAGTTGTCTAAGAACATGGGGATTTAAGGTGAATTCTTATAGCTCAGGGACAAGAATGTGAAGCCCTGGGATTGATCCC
>PVJS01010605.1:0-47640 GCA_004027185.1 Glis glis | reverse complement strand
AGATCTGCTTTCCTCGGAACGAGTCGCGCACACGAGTCGCTTCTCCCTTTTTATCTAAGTCCGCACCTATCAGAATTCTGCTGCCTACATTCAGGGCAGGGCTTTCTCTTTAATCTGCTGTTACACACCCAAAATCACATAATCTTGGGTGTGTCATGATCAGGTCAAGTTGACAACTTAGATTAACTATCACAGAGAGTTAATAATGGAACTATATGATCCTGCAGATGGTGTGTCCCTATTTTTATCCATGCAACTTTTCATTTGTGTACCAAAATCTTAAGAGAGTTTGAAGAGATAAAGATGACACCAGTTTTATAATGTGGCTCTTCTCCATTTATACTTGAGGATACCGAATCCTAGAGGTGTGTGGGACCCCATGCCTAAGGGCTCAGACTCTCCTGTGTCAGAGTAAGCTTCTTCCCCCTCATCTCAACACCCCGCGATTCCTACCCAAAGGCTACGTGGCTTCTATCATAGTCATCAGTGAAATAGTGACTTGACCAGCAGTCCTAACTGACAATCAAATAATATGTGACTATTAACTAGCGTATTTCCCAGGCCCAGACTATTCAGTCTTGTCATTATATTCATTGTACAGCAGTAACTAGATGAACGCTAGTTATTTTAATGGGATCGTATACAAGTGAAAACACAAAGTACCTTTTGAACAGTTGTTGGAGAGTCTGCGGTAAGGAGGAGGATGGCCCCAAAAAAATAGGAAAAATACTGGAGATTAATACAAAAATTGAAAACAGATCATCCAAATCACTAAAAATCACTGTCAGTAAACTATCCATGCATATCCTGGGTGATACACACAGATTTGTTTATAAAGATAAAAGCATGAAATATGGTGTATTTAGCATTTTTACTTCAGAGTATATTATTAACATCTTAATTATAACATTTTAATGATCACAGGGTTTAATAAAATGTTATAAAAATTTGTTAGCTTGTTTTTCCATCTTGAGATTTTTTTAGATTCCTTTCCAGTATTTTCTATACTTAAGTACATTTCTATACTTAAATAAAATTACGAAAGCATCATAACTCTTTTGCTAGTTTTTAAAAATGGGCTAAAAATATTCACTGTACGAACATTTGACTGTGAAGAACATAAAATTGAATGATGTGTTTCTAAAGCGTTATGCAGTTTTGCTGAGGAATGTTGGAAGAGCTGCCCCTTTCACTGAGCCCCCTGAAAACTTGGAATTTTATTTAAAGCAGCTAAAGGAATCAAGGGAAATTCCTTCATGGAATGAGCAACCACTGGTTTTTGTTGGTGTGTATTTGTGATACCATGTCTAAATGTTATTTGTAAAATGTATTTGGGAGGAAAAAATAAATAAACGAAAAAGTAAAAAAATGTGCACTTAAAAAATTAAAACAAGTAAACAAAATATTTAAGGTATATCTCTTTCTAGAACCAAGATAATTACTATTAATATTTTGGCATATGACGGGCGTGGTGGCGCGAGCTTGTAATCCCACTACTTTGGGAGGCGGAGACCGGAGGATTCGGGTTCGAGGCCAGCCTCAGCTCTTTCTCTCTCTCTCTCTCCCTGTCTCTCTCTCTCTGTCTCTCTCTCCTTAGTGAGGCCCTCCGCAACTTCGTGAGACCCGGTTTCAAAATAAAGTATAAAAAATAGGGCCGGGGGCGTAGCGCGGAGGTAGAACGCCCCTGCGTTCAATCCCCGGTACCGCAAAAAAAAAAAAAAATTTGGCATATGACCCTCCATTATTATGTTCATGCATATGTACACATACACACATGGATACTGCAATGTACATATATGCTTCTACTGCACATGTTTATATGTGCTTATGCACACACATAACATAATTATAAGCATTTTTTAGATTTAGGTTTTGTATCATAAAACAATGTTTGTAAGTTAAAAAAATTCCTAATAAATTTTGCACTTTCCAATTATCTCTAGACCAACACTTCTGTCGTGAACACAAGGTTTTTAAAATTACAGATAGAAAAATTCGAATTATTAGATCTTTGTAGTCTATTCCCTGAGTTGACAAGATTATAACAAAAGACATATTTTTCTTGGTAATCTTCTTTAATTTAAAGTGAAAATAAAAATGTTTGAATATCTGTACATTTCAAGAATGTAAGTATTATATTATACACATCATTTTGTCCCTTGTTCTTTTTCGCAGAGTTCTTTAAGGTAAACATCTTGCATATCATTTCTTTTTTTTTTTTTTTTTTTTTTGAGGTACCAGGGATTGAACACAGGGGCGTTCTACCTCCGCGCTACACCCCTGGCCCTATTTTTTATACTTTATGTTGAAACCGGGTCTCACGAAGTTGCGGAGGGCCTCACTAAGGAGAGAGAGAGAGACAGGGAGAGAGACAGGGAGAGAGAGAGAGAGAGAGAGAGAGAGCGAGAGAGCTGAGGCTGGCCGTGAACCCGGATCCTCCAGTCTCTGCCTCCCAAAGTACTGGGATTACAAGCGTGCGCCACCACGCCCGGCTTGCATATCATTTCTACAAATGATTTTATTAGTACTCAGTGACGATGTGATCATCTCACCCAGAATCCTAAATTAGAACCTTGTGGATTGTTTACTGTTATGAATCATTCTGGGTACTTATCCTTGAGTTTACACATTGTTAATATTTTTGATGGATCTGTCCATGTCTGAGTAGGTTTGCTGGGAGTATTTGCTCCATGAGAGTAGGCAAAAACTATAAATCAATGCTTTTTCTATTGTTTTGTTGATTGTTTACACTTCAGAAAGTGAAAGAGAAAAGGCCCCTAATGCACTTTAGACTTGAGTGTGCTGTGTCTGTGGCCGTTACATTGTGAATACTACAAAAACTGGTAAGTCTTCCAGTATTTGAAATCCACTAACTAATGCAGCAAAGAAGTCGCGTGCACTAGTAGAGGTGTCGAGCTCTACTGTCCATCCTCGTTATTGTTTCTCTTCATTTCATTCATTAACATAAACCAAAATATCAGCCAACGTGCATGTTAAAATTGCGCTGATTCCTCATAGCCTATCTACAAATAAGTGGAGTGAAATGAAAATTAAAAGAATTAGTGAGACTCAATTAGCAACATAGAACTTACCATAAAACTAATCTCTATTTCATTATGATTTGCAGATCACGGAGTAAATATCCTTCATGTCAGCAAGTTAGTAATGAACTTGTATGTAAATATATACATACCTTTTTTTAATTTGAAGAGCCAGTTGTTAAATATTTACCAGCACAGTAATGAATACAACCTACTTCATCATGCACTACCATTCATTTACATATAACTGGAATTGATTTATTAATATTTTATTTGAACTTTTTGCGTGTGTGTTCATGTAAGATATTGTTATGGACTTTTTCCCTTGTTATAATGTCCTTGTGAGATTTCACTAGTCAGGATTATATTAGCCTCATAAAATGAACTGGAAATATTTCCCCCCTTTTTATTCTCTCCAAAAGTTTACATGTGATTATTATTATCTGTTTTGTAAATGTACACTAAGACTAACCTGTCAAGTGATTTGCTCCTGAATTTACTTTGTGGAAAAGTTTTTAATTATGAATTTAATATCTATAATAAATATATACCTAATTAGGTTTTTTATTTCTTCATGGGTCAGTTTTGATAAATATTTACCAAAGGATTTATCAATTTTATGTAAGTTGCCAGGCAATAACAAAGTTGCTTATAATATGCTCATATTATCTTTTCACTTTTCTTAGGACTTGAAGTAATATTATCTACTTCTTTCATTTCATTAGGAAGAGGGTATTTATTAGTTGGAGGTTTTTACTTTTATTTTCTTGGTTATTTTTTACTTGTGATTTATTAATTGGATTAATCTTTTCAAAAAGCAAGGGTTTGACTTTGTTGATTTTATTGTATGTCTGTATTCTGTTTTATTGATTTCTGTTTTTACTCTTAGTGATACCTTCTGTCTATATTCCTTTGGTTTATTTGCTCTTTCTTTTCTGATTTCTTCATGACAGAGCTTAACTTACTAAACCTTGCTTCTAAGAGAGGCATTTGAAGCTATGCATTTTCTTTTAATCACTGCTTTAGCTATTCTCATAAATTTCAACATGAAGTATTTTTATGATCACTCAATTCAAAATTGTTTTCTAATTTCCATTGTGTAATCATCTTTGACCTATATATTATTTATAAATATGCTGTTTAATACAAAATGTATTTATATATGTGTATGTGTGTACATAGAGAATAAATATATATTACATTACATTATTTCACTTTTCCCAAAAGATATTAGTCAGCAGACTTGTTTCTTACTAACAATGATATCACCACACTAAAGAAATAACATACTATCTTTTGTATTTTTTACTTATTTTAAATATTATTCATTTCTAATTTTTAGAAACTTTGCAAAACTTAAAAATAGTGATTCTCAAATCCAGAGATTTCCAATAATGATTTGAGAAGTAAGGACTTCTTGAGTGAGAAGAGGTGGATTACATCTACGTGTATTAAAAGCACAACATCTAAAAAACCCCTCTGGATATCTCATTTAATTTGCACATCAACTTTGTGAATGACATTTATTATTATTTTTCTCCATTTTATGAGAAAACCAAGTGTTAGAAAGCCAGATAAATGACTCGCCCAAGTGGTAGATGGTGTCAGAAGCAGAGTGTAAGCTGAGTCTTGTGGTTAGTGGCTCAGTGCTACATAGCACTCGCGGTGCTGGGGAAAGGACTGCCTGAGCTCATGTCTGGAGAGTGGAGAGCCCAGCGCAGAAGGCACACCAGGAGTAGGTGACTACTTTTGTTCCTGTTTGGACAGGAATTCTGCCTTTAGTTTTCCCTATAAATGGCCTTTTCCCAGACGTTCATGAAAACAAAGACTGACAGTTTGTTTTATCAAATATGCATAAAAAAAGTTGTTACCTACAGCCATGCAAGAAGAGACATTTTAAAGTTGCAAGGGATAGGAAACAATCTGTCATGTGTGTGACTAATCTGTACATTGTAAGAAAGCACTCTAATGTCTACCTGCTACACACAGCAAGCATTTCACTCCAATCAGTCTATCCCAACTTTGCCATGTGTGATATTCTCTTTTTATTACAAATACTTCTTGTCTATCCTGATACGCATTTCCCAGATAATCTACCTTCACAAATATTTCAGTGTCATCTGTATTGTGAGGAAGAAATGTGTGTATTGTGGATTTCAACACAACCGTGACTACACTAGAAGACACAATGAAACCGTCAAACACTTGTTTCTGTGCTTAGAATACCATGGAAGTGACAGACGGACAGACAGCAAGCGTACTGACAACTGAAACACGCAAGGGGCATTCATCTCAGGGGTGCGGTTTTCTGAAATGATAACCCACTTTTGGTCAAGTTCCAAACAAAACCAAATACAATCATCTCTCAATTTACATGGCGGTTGCTTTTCTGGATAACATGAAGGGTATTAAAACCATGCAAAAATATTTGAGATTATTTTTAAGCCAGGATTAGATACTAAGCTCAGATAATTATAAACAGACTTTCCATATACATGAATATAGAGGAAGACATTCAAAAGTCGTGTGGGACATGGGACAATCTTTTGTGGTGCAGGCTAGCCCTGTGCATTACAGGATCTTGCAACCCTGATCAATAACTTATATTTCCTACTGATTATCTTCATGATAAATTCTATGGGCCCAGCCAAAATGTGGTAAGAGAGGATGATGATAGTGGATCTAGTGTCAACAAACTAATATTCTTTGTGTGTGTGTGTGTGTGTGTGTGTGTGTGTGTTACTGAGGATTGAACCCAGGGGCATTCTACCTCTGAGCTACACCCCACCCCTATTTTTTATTTTTATTTTGAATCAGGGTCTCACTAGGTTGATGAAAGTCTCATTATTTGCTGAGGTTGTCCTTGAACCTGAGATCCTCTTGTCTCAGCCTCCCAAGTCCTGGGATGACAGGTGTGCGTCATCACGCACGGATATAACTAATATTCTTTGACAAAGATGCTTCACTGGCTACCCAGATGTTCACATTCTTCCCATTAGTGGAGCATCCCCACCCTGCACCCAGGAAGCACCCTGAAGTCTATCCAATCACTGCATCCAGCTCGAATTCTGGGATTTCTGTCCAACGTGCTGTTTGTGGTTTGATGCTTTATAAACTAAGGTGCAAGCTATCCATTTGCAATATACCCAATACAAAACAGTGAATAAAGAACAAAATAGTCTTAATACAGATACTCCCTAAGTTCAATAGAGGAGTAAAGGGAAAACACACAGTGGTCTCTGAACCATAACAATTATCAAATCTTACGAAGCCGAAAGAGCAAAGGTTCCATCTACCTTTAATGCCAGCGGAAACTCCTGCAGCCCTCCCGCCCCGCTGCTTTCTCTGGAAGAGCTCTGATGACAGACCTGCTCCAAGTGACCCATAATGCCTGTCCCCTAGGGTCACATCCTTGAATAGATTTCTCCGGTGCGGACAGGATCTGCAAATTGCTTCTAAGTCGAAGTCTAGGGAAAAGAAGTGTGACAGGACATCACATTCACAGCTACATTGCATTCAGTAGGAGTCCGTCTTGCTAGCAGACACATCCTCTCTCCCTGGAAAGCCATCATGAAGAGCCCATGTATCTGGGCCTCAGAGGAGCCTCCAGGAGCCAAGGGCGGACAATCCTGCAGGCACAGAGGGAGGGATCTGTCAGCAACCTGAGGGAGACACCGCCGCTCCCCTGTCCACTCCACTGAGAATGTCAAGACCTTTACGTGGCCATGGAGACTGAGCAGAGGCCCTGCCAGCCATGCCTGGCTGCCTCGCCCCTCCAAATGATCACTAATAAATGCTCATTGTGGTGAGCCACTAGGTTTGTAATGCTTTGTTACGCAGCATGAAAAACCAATACAATTGTCCCTTTATCCACTGAGACCCCTGGCTCTACCCTTGAAGTACATTCTGAGTGGCCCAGCTCCGGGGGGGGGTGCATCTCCTGACACCTCTCTTCTCCCTCTGGAGGTTGACAGCCCAGTCCTCGTTGTTAGAAGTAATTCTTTAGCATCGTTTAGATCTCTACTCAAATATCATTTCCTAAGGGAACCCTTGGTAGCCCCAACCATATTCATTCCAGATTTGTATACCTTCATCCTTTTATCTGTAAAATATTTTTTTTTGATTGTGATTCATAAAGTAAGAATTGGGGTTGCTATCATTTTTTAAAAAAATGAACAAGAAAAATAAATTGATAGAAATGAAAACTACAATTTTAAAAAGCTAGAGGCAAAAGCTAGAGGGCGACCTGTGAGGGGAAAGCGCTGTGAGGGGAATGAAATAGACTGCAGTTTTTGTTTTAATCCTTCTGTGTGATTCGATTTTTTCCATACACAGGATTACCATTTGAATTGGGTTTTATATCGATTTGAAAACAGTGTGTGGGAACATGAAGGAAGAGATGAGATTATATACAGTCTTTTCCTGTTTTCTCTTTCCTAAGCTTTTTTGATGTTTTCCAAGATGGCACTTGGAAGCTCCTGCCCCATCTCCTCCTGCTCCAGTCCACACACCCATTCCTCCCCCGGCTCAGAGGCTGCCCAGGCAGGCCCTGGAGAGCAGGCTGGGCAAGGGGGAGGCCAGCAGTGCTTCCTTTGCATATAAAAGTCAATTTGTGCCAACAAACCCAGCAATCAGGAGAGATAATATTCCAGGATGATCATTTAAAACAATCAAAATTAATGAAAAACTCCCTGGTGAGCAAAATATCAAAATTTTCAATGAAGGCATGGTCGATATTACTGATTTTCTTTCTGCCTGGGGTTCCAACACGACTCAGCACAGCACTGCTCATGGACATGAGCAAAGAGCAGAATCTGGGGTGTCTCTGAAGAGGGAACTAGCTCCTGACCGTCCCTTTCTTGGTATCAGCCAAAGAAGGGCGCAGAAGAAGATGAAGAGTATATCCCGAGATGCTCTGAGAACCAGGGCCACTTCCTGGCCCTGGAGAGGGCTATCCCTTTTGGGAGTTTCTGGAAGAATGTGCCCTTTGCTCTGTTCCCTCTCCGAAGTCTGGAAGGTTAGTGAGGCAGGAGAGGGCTTGCCCTTGGAGCTATGGAAACAAGAACACAGAGACATGCTCAAGGGACCTCAGTGGGATGCTGACCACTTCCTGACCAATGCGTCAACCATCCCATGGAAGACATGCTCCATCTGTATCCACCGCCATCCTCAAGGTACTGCTGCCCTGTGTGCGTCCAGCATCAAGCCTGGTGGCTATGCAAGCAAACAAACAATAACAGGACTGGAGCCAAGGGGGTGCAGCACCTAGCATGAAGAAAAGAAACACAAGACCCAGAACAGGCAACCGTGGGGAAGGGACAGTTAGAGGAAAGACGGCAGGTCACCAGACCGATCTTAACAAAAGCAGAAGAGAACGTTCATGGCAGCGGATGTGCACACATACACACTGCGATCTCCCGTGTATCTACGTTTATAGCTGCACAATTCACAATTGCCAAACATTGGAACCAGCCAAGATGCCCATCAACTGATGAATGGATTACAAAACTATGGGATATGTACACAATGGAATTTTACGCAGCCACAAAGAAGAACAAAATTACATCATTTACAGGGAAATGGAGGGAACTGGAGAACATTATGCTAAGTGAGATTAGTCAGTCACGAAGAGTGAAAAGTCAGATGTTCTCCCTAATATGTGAAGCTTGAGAGAATGGGACTTAGAAGGGACTCCAGACAAAGGAGAAAACTTTAGATGAGCAAGAAGGGGACTTAACTGAGGGAGATGGGGAGGAGGAAGGGGGAATTCCACTAATGCACATGATGTGTATACACAAACTTAGCAGAGTCAATCACTATGCTGAGCATGAAAAGGAGGGAAGGGGGAGGGAATAGACAATCTGATCTGAATTGAAGAGAAAAAGCCCACAGCACCGCTCCCACTGTAACAATATGGTCCAGCTATCCCACTCCTGGGTATCTTTCCAAAGGGACTGAAATCAGAGAAGTACAGTAATATATGCATATCCATGTTAGCACATAGCAGCACAATTCACAATGGCCAAATTATGGAACCAACCTAGGTGTCCATCAACAGATGAATGAATATGGAATTATGGGATATACACACAATGGAATTCTACTCAGCAATAAAGAAGAACAAGATTATATCATTTGCAAGAAAATGGAAGGACCTGGAGAACATTTATGTTAAGTGAGATTAGCCATCTACAGAAAGTGAAGGGTCATATATTTTCTCTCATATGAAGAAGCTCGGGAGTAATGGGGATACCAGCGGGACTCCAGATAATGGAGGAGAAACTTCAGTGGAGCCAGGGAGGTGGTCTAGGGGAAGGTGAAGGGGAGAGAGGGAGGATCAATGAAGGGATCATTTCCACTGACATTATGTACATGTGTGAGAATACCAATGCCAATCTCAGTTCCTGTCTGGGGAATGGGAAATAGGAAGGGAGCCGGGGGAAAGCCCACCAAGTGCTGTGTGCATGAATGTCACTGTCAACATGATTTACATTATCATGTGAGACTATAATGCACCAATAAAAGTATATAGAAAATGAGTCTGCAATACATTTTGCCTGACGATTGAAATTTTCAAAGACGAAATTAGACACAACGTCTGAAGTAAATATGACAGGAAGAACCATAGAATAAATGACTACACGTCTCGAACCATAAGCACAGAGAACACGCGGGGAACATCCTCTTCTCAGAAATATGTAGCACAGAGTTGAAATCTTAGTCACTGATCAGGAATGCTAACTAGCCTCATTCCTCCTACGAGTACAAAGTAAAAGTCATGATATTCGCACACCCCGTTTCTTTCCTTATTTACTTTTTCATTTGTTCTTGCTTTGAGGGAATTGACAAAAGAAATTCTTGGTCCCTGATGTCTTCTTCATGGACTCTTGGGTATTGGCAGCATCCAGGCAAAACGTACCATAAAGCATTCTTTTGTATTTCACATAGTTCCATGGGAAGGAACATATGCAAATTAGAGACGCAGACAAAACATATCCGGGTGACATCATGATTTTGCTAAAAACTTTCCAACACTAAAAAAAAAAAAAGATGTTTTTCCACCCTTCCCTCCCCCCACGGTGGCAACAGCTACATCCAGCTGTTGTTTGTGAAGAGAGGCTCAGAAAGCACCGCCCTATTTTTTTTTTCTGGTCTCATCCTTCAGCATATTTTCACAGGGCTAAAATCAGTTCCTCATGTTATGACCAGTGCTGGAGTTCTTTGTTCTACAATTTCTTTCTAATGAAGATTTTTTTTTCCAGGAGTTAGTAACAATAATAAACAAAGAATTTAGAGCAAATGTTATTAAGGAATACACACATCCTTGCTGACCATCCTGTCGAATTCTCAACAGTTGCAAGCTGTTAAAAAATATGAATTTGTAATTAAAATCATAAGCCAAATAAATTAGAAGCAGTGAGAATTTCATCATCACATCCTCTATCAAGTTCAAAATAAGACTTTAAACTCATTTTGGGTCGCGGGATTGAAAATGTCATACTTCCTAGCTTCATCGTTACAGTGTTAAGCAGAAATTATTTTGGCCAACGCAGATTAAAAAATAACAAATGTGATTATAATTCTCTTCTTAGAGGTAAATAACACTGCCTATGCCTTAATCATTATAGTGACTAGTAACCAAACCTGCAGCACTTCTGCTCAAAACCCTGAGGAAGGTTGTTGGGAGCGTAGAAAAGTGTTTCCTGATTATATGACCAGGTAGTTAGCAAGCCACATTCCCAGGCACAATAGAAGTCTCTGAGACCGCCAAGTCAGGAACCCCAAGCACCTGACACATGTGACAATATACTTTCACAATACATGTTGTCATGTGGACACATCTTTCATCCTAATTTGAATACACAGAATTCTTGGAGAAATAGTTAAAGAGTACGTACATGTTATTTATAGTAATCTTTTTGAAAAACTGAAACCATAATCCAAAAAAAAAACCTAGTGTGTTGTCAAAAGCTCCTTTTTACTGTATAATATAGAGCAATTAACTGGACCAAGATTTGGGAAGCAAACTTCCATTCTCAACTCTTTACTAGGCCCATTTATTTAAATAACAGCCATCACAATAACTTGTTAACGACCCGTTGAAGATGATGAGTGGAAATATTCAGAAAAATAAATAAAAGCAAGGCTTAGCCTCTGATGTTCCATTGGGCCTTTGACCAATTTTCTTTTTTTTTTTTTTTTGCCTGGTTTCTTTTTCTGTAAAATTAGAGATTTAGGCTTACATGGGTGCTTTTCCATCTCTTTTGTCACAAACTCTACTCCGAAGGTGCTGCCGCAGTGGGCCCTCTTCCCCATGGCAGCCGCTGAGGACACCGCAGAATACAGCTGCTACATGGGATGCCAGGTGAAGGGAAGCTGCTGTGCCTTAATCATTTCTTGTTTTTTTTTTGCCGTACTAAAGATTGAGCGCAGGGACATTCTACCTCTGAGCTACTCCCCCAGCCCTATTTTTTATTCTTTATTTTGAAACAGGGTCTCACTAAGTTGCGGAGGGCCTCACTAAGTAGCTGACTCTGGCCGCGAACCCAGATCCTCCTGTCTCAGCCTCCCAAGTACTGGGATGACAAGCGTGCGCCACCACCACACCAGGCTCTTAATCACTTTAGAAGGAAGAAAAGCAATAAGGAAGGAAGGAAGGGAGGGAGGGAAGGAGGGAAGCAAAGAAAAACATGTTTCCCTAGTGCCTGTCTCCAAGCTTAAAATGCGTCCTAAGTTTACTCTTACAATATCTTGAAACCATTGTTGAAATTCCGCAATGCCTTTCTTTCGGGGTTGTTTTCTGATAAGCAGAACTGGAGGATTTTGTTTCTTCTCTGCTGGAATGTCCTAGTTTTCATCCCAGGGATATCGTTGTGGTGATGCCACTCGGTGCACAGGAGCATCTTTTTCTCTCTCTTCATTTCTAGCAGAACTCTGATGTTTGTGTGAGCATGGCCATGTGTCCAGTTAATGCTACCCAGCCCTCAGGCCCCCCGCCGGCTGCATGGCTGCAGGGTGCAGCCTTGGCCAGCGGAATGGAAGGAGGACACTGCATGGGGGCTACAGGGAAACAGTCCTGTTCTTGATTTTTATAGACTCAATCTTCCCTGATTTGCTGAATGAATTATTGGCTTCTTATTTCCGCACGGACTCTGGTACTGATGATGAGGGCAGGAGAGAGAGAGAGCTCATGCATGCCCAAGGGCGCACCCAGGCATGAGCAGCGTGAGCGGTGGATAGGACTGGGACTTGTGCACTTCATTTAGTAGAGGAAATGGAGAGGAGAGGGAAGATAACAGTCTTTCTGGGCTCTTTAGGAAAGACCAGTGGATTTTTAGATTTTGCCGATTTACATGTACTTCTTATCATCACTATTCTTTTATAAACACACCTTCATGACCATACACGCCGAACTGCTATGGGTCCAAAAAAGAAATTCGAAATGGATCTCTAGCAGCTTTGAAAAACTGCAGAAGAAAGCGGAAGAGTTAGAGGAATAGATGGCGTCTCTTCCTCTTCTCTACAAGAAACTGGTTTCTTTGGAAAGAAAGTAAAGACATAAAGCCGGGCCTGGTGGTGCACGCTTGTAATCCCAGTACTTGGGAGGCTGAGACAGGAGGATCACAGGTTCGCCGCTAGCCTCAGCTACTTAGTGAGGCCCTCCGCAATTTAGTGAGACCCTGTTTCAAAATAAAGATTAAAAACTTGGGCTGGGGGTGTAGCTCAGAGGTAGAATGTCCCTGGGATCAATCCTCGGTACTGCCAAAAAACAAACTAAAAAAAGAAAGTAAAGATATAGAAGTCAAAGGCTGAATCTGAAGAGCCAGCATTAGATTTGTGGCCAGCGCTGTTAGATACCAGGGCCAGTCCTCTTCACAAGGACTCGGACAGTCTCTTCAGCCCAGGGTGCTGAGCTGAGGTCCCTTACTCCTGCCTGACCTCTGTGCCGCAAAAGCCTTTTTGGAGGGGCCTGAGGGTACTAGGGATTGAACCCAGGGGCATTCTACCTCTGAGCCACACCCTCAGCCCTTTTTCATTTTTTATTTTGAAACAGGGTCTCATTAAATTGCTGAGGGCCTTACTAAGACTGACCTCGAACCTGTGATCCTCCTCTCTTAGCCTCCCAAAGTACTGGGATTACAGGTGTGCATCACCACACCCAACTGCAAAAGCCAATTTAAAGATAAAGATGTTAAATTATAAGTAAGAAACAGAGGAAGAGTAAAGAGTGAAAACTCTCAAAATAACATGAAATAATACTAAGAATAACTATCATTTTTGCTGATATGCCAATGTAAAATCTATTGATGAGACAAAAAATGATATTTAATACAAATTATTAAGTACAATGAACTTGGTGATGTAAAACTTAGATCATATTTTCTAAAATATTTAAAGACTAGAATATTTCTCTGAATGACTATGTATTTTCCAAAGATGAAAGTTGAATTGAAAGACTATGGGAGAAGTGTTCTATGCATAGAAAATATATAACTGTGCAGAAATCCACGTAATAGGAACCATTTGGGCAATGATTTCAGAAAATGAAATATTTGTTAGAGTAGATCCTGTCCAGCCAGATGGAGAACTATGGATGATCCATGGCTTTCACAGAGACAAGATAATTGAAAAACTTCAGTGCCGAACATCTGTCCAAAGTCTTATTCTGCTAGAAAGAAAGCTTCGGAATTACTGGCTTCTTACTTACGTACTTCTTACTTCCAACATGCTTAACGTGGCTATTGATGTTTTCATTATAACACTAGTCAGAAAAAGTCACCCAACACCAGTCAATTACAAAAACATCTTCCAAATTTATTTCTAGTTTATTTTGTATTAACATATCCAAAGGGATTTTATATAACAACTGTAGGCACAGAAGATCTGTGTATCAAACTATATATGTATTCAAGATAGGTACTATATATTATAATAAATATTTCTATCCTGTTCATAAAAAGTTGGAAATAGATTGAGATATTTACTATAATGCCACTGACACAGATAAGATATAGCAATGCACTTACATAAATTAAAAATACCTGCACACAGAGCAACATTTGTTTTATAGCGATATGAGCAAGAATCTACACTACATATAATGGAATGCTACATTACCTAAGAATCTACATTATATAATTGTAATGCTTGCATGAGCTGGGACACTGGAAATGTCAGTGAGATATGGGAATGGAAAAGGAGTCTATTAGTGAGAACACCGGTGGTTATAATGTGCCATTGGCTGAGGATGATTAAGTTAAACCGTTGTATGTAAGATCCAAGCACATCAGATGGATAATTTTAATCAATAATATTCAATAAGTAATGATTTTAATAACCACAATTCTCATAATCACTTTAAGGTGGCATAATATTTAGTTGAATGGATATGACACCATTTATTTGCCTTCTGCTTAGTGCTGAATATCTATTTGGTTTTATAGTTTTTAAGTTACACTATGCTGAATACTTTTCTGTAATCACGCATTTCCCTCCTATTTTGGTTGGTTACTTTTGAATATATTTACCCATAATAAATCCCCTTTTTTAAAGCATGCAGCATCATCACTACCAATCTCTATCTTTGTTCCAAAAAGTGTGCTTGAATTTATAATGTCAAAAACAAGGAATAAGAATGCCAGTTTTCACATACTCTAAGAATCACTGGGTAATATTGCTTTTATCTATCTATCTAGTTGTCTATTTTATATTATCTCTCTATCCTTTTTTCTGCCCATTTGATAGGCAAAAATGTCTCACTGTGTTCTGCTCATTCATTCATTTAACCAATATGTTCATGTGACCAATATTCTAAAAACCTGCTAATTGAACCAGTATTTACTATATGTCAAAAGACATTTTTGTTTTTAAGTTGAATTTATATAAGTTATAAGATTTCTCAGGGTCCACATTTACCTTTTCTAAGTATATTTCCTCCTCTGAACCTGACAACGGTTATACTCTTCTTATTGACAGTTATGTTACTATGAATCTGGATTTATTCTGACTGATGAAGTAAAATGATGGTCACCTTGGGGGAAAACTCATTGTGTGTTCTTAGAATCAATAAGTAAGAAAGGGAATGATGGTTCAATTACACAACAGGTTTTAGGAAAGCGAGTTCAAAGGTTTAGAGAAAATCCAGCGTGATCCGACAGCCTCTTACTGATGTCTCTGTCCATAGGGATTGCCACTCTTCTAACAGCGCTGTAGAAGCCTCCCTGGCAAATTCACCATTTATTTATTTTTTTTTTTGGTACCCCTCTGATCCTCCTGTTTATTGTTCTGAGCCTTACTTTCTTTATCCACATAGTTTAGATGAAAATAATACATGTCTCGAGAGGAAGCTTCAAGGACAAAGTAGGAGAATTCACTTTATCATCTAAACAGCACATTAGGAATGCCAGGGATGAATAGCAGGAAGTTGTGTTTTTGTTTTTATTCTTATATACGCCTAAATACATTGAGGTGTCTGGAAGCCTTGCCCATGTTCTCAATGGAATTTTTCTGTTGGGTAAAATAGACAGTCTACCTGGTGGAAGATTAGGCATTTGCCTATAGTATATATATATATATATATATATATATATATATATATTTTAAAGCTGTTTTCATTTTGAATAGAAAAAAAAGATAAACTTGTAAACAATTTTATTTTCTGTGAATTTTACCTCATACCAAAAGTAGATGTTTTGCTGTGCTCTCTTTATAAAATGAGTTGAAAAGTGTTTCTTTCTTCTATATTTTGAAAAAAATAATCTGTGTAAGAGTAGTATTACATCTTCCTTAGATTTGAGAGAATTCATCATCATACAAGCCATCTGGGCCTAGAATTTTCTCTGTGGATGTTCTGATAGAAATTCAACCTTCCTGATAAATATATAAATATTTAGATTTTCTGTTTTACCTGCTGTCAGATTTGGTAAATTGTGTTTCAAGGAATTTGTCCATTTTATCTATGTTCAAATTCATGCACATAAAGTTTCTCATAATCTTTCTTTAAGATAATTTTGATTTTTGGAAAATGGAGAATGATACCCAATCTTTCCATCCTGATATTAGGCCTTCATGATTTTTCTCTTTTTATCTTTACTAACCTTCTCAAATGACACCTTCTAGTTTTGTAAAATTTGTCAAATGTGTTCTGTTTTCTAGTTCCTTTTGATTTATGTTCTTATTGTTATTATTTCCATTTATTGAGTTTAATTTCCTCACATTTGTCAAATTTCTTAAAACAATCTTATGATAATCTCTAGGTAATTGCAATGGTTTATTAAAGTAGAAACCTAGATCATCAATGGTAAGGCTTTCTCCACTTCTGATTTAAGCAATGAAAGCTCTTAAGTTTCCTACTGAGCATTCTATTAGCTGCATGTCACAAATTTTGATGTATTGTTTTTTATTAGCATTCAGTTCAAAAATTTTCCAATTTCTTCATTGATCCATGGACTATTAAGAAGTTGATCTGTTCATTTTCAAGTATTTTCTACCTACCTCATTGATTTACAACTTAATTTCATACAGTGACAGAACATAATTACTAGTATGACTGCTCCTTTGAAATTCACTGATGCTTCTCAATGGCTCGGTGTGATCCATCTTGGTTCATAGCTCATGTGTACTTTAGAAGAATGTATGTTCTGAGCTTAGATTAAGTGCTCTATAAGTGTGTGTGGGGTAAAGATGACTGACAATATTTTTTATATTTTCCTTTCTTACTGGCATTATCTTTAATTATACTATCTATTACTACGGGAGGTATGCTAAGATCTCCACATACATTTATGGATTTCCTCCTCTTTTTTTATCTATCCATTGTTGCTTCATGTGCTTCAAAACTCTGCTTAAGAGCATACACATTAGCTGGGCCTGGTGATGCACACATGCAGTCCCAGTAATTGGGAGGCTGAGACAGGAGGATCGCAGGCTCGAGGCCAGCCTCAGAAACTCAGCAAGGCCATTAGCAATTTAGACCTTTTTCAAAATAAAATAGGACTGGGTTCAATCCCTAGTCTCTCTCTCTCTCTTTCTCTCTCTCTCTCACACACACACACACACACACACACCATATGCATTTAAGTAAAGCCTTCCTAGTGAATTCACCCTTGTGACTAATATTCTTTTTTTTTTTTTTTTGCGGTACCGGGGATTGAACCCAGGGGTGTTCTACCTCTGCGCTACACCCCCGGCCCTATTTTTTATACTTTATTTTGAAACCGGGTCTCACGACATTGCAGAGGGCCTCACTAAGAGAGAGAGAGAGAGACAAGGAGAGAAAGAGAGAGAGAGAGAGAGAGAGAGCTGAGGCTGGCCGCGAACCCGGATCCTCCGGTCTCCACCTCCCAAAGTACTGGGATTACAAGCGTGCGCCACCACGCCCAGCTCTAATATTCTATATTTTGCTGTGCTAGGGATCACACCAAGGGCCTCACATTAAGCAATTATCTATCACTGAGCCACAACACCAGTCCAATGACTGATCATATATTGCCATTCAACTCACTATAAACAGTCTGAATGGTATATAATTTTTCACCCTTTTATTTTCAAACCAGGTATACCCTTGTTCAAATGTATCTTTTGGAGTCAATATATATAGTTGGGGCTTGTTTTATACAGACTAACACTGTTTGCCTTTTAATTGGGAAATTTAGTCCATTTACATTTAATGCAACTATTGATTGGATTAAGGTCTGCCAACTTTTTTCCATCGGTTGTTGTTCCTTACCTCTTCCTCTTTCCTGCCTTAGATTGGGTTAGTTGATTATTCTTATTTTTCATTTTTTATTTTTCCTTTGACTTTTTAGTCTACTCTGAATTTTTAAGTAGTTGCTCTCGGGGTTGTAATATTCACTTTTGTTTACAAAATATATATGAGTACTTGTTCTTGTAAAATATATGGGAAACTTGTAACAATGTAACCCAATTTACTACCCCAAATTCTCTGTGCCTTTTTGAGATGTAGATATCCATACACACACAATATAATTTATACATTGGAAAAGTTGGACTTCAAGCTAGACTTGGGTGTGAATCTTTGGGTCCCTCCACTTCCTTAATTTTTTATACTGTCCTCCCAGTCCTCTTCCACATCTCAATTTATTATGATAATTTTAATCTGTAAGACGTAGATAATACCTGTCTCAGGAGATGGTTGAAAAATACCTTGCACCTCCTGTAGCATGAATAGAGCTAAGCTAGTCTAAGGCTTCGTTCTTCCTTGGGAAACTGATTGGTTGGCTCTGAGATTTGGGCCATGTGGTTGGAGAATATATCCCAGCACAACAGAGTTTGAGCTGAGCGATCTGGTACAGGTGACTGCAGTCATGTCCCTGGGGACACAGCTCAGCACTGCGGAGGTAGGGTCCAGATGCCCTCTGCCATGGCTCACATTTCGATTAAGCTTCAGTGAGCGAGGGAAGGGGTATGTGTGGCTGCGATGGCCCTCCACCATCTTCCCAAGGAAACACAACCAGTCCATTCTCAGAAAAGGTTAGTTTGGCCGTAACCATCAGCAAAGCATCCCTTCAACCTGATGGTCACCACGGCCTGCCACACGCAGACCTGCTATGCTTGGGGCAGGCCTGGCTCAGTAGGCATTCTGAAATCCACACTAGGACAAAGACTTTAGATCCAGGCAACAGACCCTCGATTTTCCAGGACAGACTTAAAATTGGCAGCAATATTGAGGTCACTTTCCTATCAGCCCCAGAGTTTGACCAGAGCAGCCCTCCCTAGTCCTGGGTGAAGGATCACATCAAAACATGCTCACACACACATATACACACACACTCAAAGGGTGCGTCTTCCACCTCCTACACAGGCCGCCACAGCTGCTGCCCCACAGGGTCTTCAATCACCCGATGTCTTCTGTGTGAAGCGGCTTCCACCTCCAGTCCGGCTGGCTGTTGTCAGCACATCTCACAAAATGGGCCGGACCTGCACAGCAGCCTTTGCAGGGGAAGTGCAGCCAAAGACATCCAGCTGTGCCGCATTAAAAGAGCCTCATTCATCACCTCCCCGGCCAAGGAGCACAGGCAGGCTGACGTTATTTGTAAGAAATGTAAGGGTGTTATTATTCACCTGTAATTAAAAAGAAGGGTTTGATTTGGCCCCGAGCCTGCAGATGCATGAATGCTTTTTCTCTTGCCAGCTTATGAATTTTTCCACACACTGAATACATTCCGAGAACGAGACTGCCAGGGGAAGGGGCTTCAGAAAGTAGCGTTTTCCTCGGCCCGTAGCCACTTGCTTGTGCATTTGTTTGTTTATTTGTTTGTTTGTTTGTTTGTTTGTCAATCTGTGCTTCTTTCCCTTGGCTTTTCTGCTTTGGAGAAGTATTCCCAGAGAACAAAAGCCCTGACATTTTGAGTCGCTCGACATACAAAAGCCTATGAAAGAGGTGGTAGATGTCTTAGAAGACAACATCTAAGTGCCCGTGTGCGTGTTTGCTCCTATCAGTCGATTTCATTATGAAATGCTATTACAATGCACCCACAAAAGTATATTTAAAAAAGAAGTGATTCTATGTACATGGTTAAAAGAAAGTAAAAATAGATATGCAACTTAAAACAATAACCTTGAGTTGTCTATACTGTGCACCCTTCAATATGTGATAAATGAAATATTAGGACATATATGCTGCTTATAAAAAAACAATAAAATCTGAAAATATGTATTACAGAGGCAGAAAGCCCCTTCTCCCAGATAGTCCCCACCTGCAAAGATAGCAGAGAGGTGAGAGTTTCTGTGGTGTGAAGCAAAAAAATAAACATGGCAAGAACACCACGCAGCTAGACTTTACATATTTTTATGCATCTAGAGCTCTGGAAGACAGAAAGGAAGATTTGCCAAGCAATGTTTAAAACAATACCTTCTTCAACCATGTTTTAATTACTTCAGGAAGAATTTGAGGCAACTAGAAGACACAGGAAAACCAAATATCAATATTTAATATTTATATCAATATTAATATTTTAATATCAATATTAATTGGATGAGAAAAACAGAATAAAAGGGAAAAACAAAGTAGGAAATACACAAGGAGCCAAGGTTGAGGTATAGACATGAAATGTGTATCAAATCCTCTGTGCTTGCCAGAGATTTGCTGCACAGGTAGCCCTCAGTTCCCCAGCCGCCAGTGTGAAGGGGAAGCTAAGGCAAGTTGTAAGATGTACAGTACTCACAAAAATAACAAAGGAGAGGCACTTATATCCTTCAGGTATATCAATTAGGATGGTCTCATAGGCCTGGGCTTTAGGGAAGAAAGAAATAATTCCCAAACTTCGCTGCTAGGAAAGTTACAATTTTTCAGTCATAATCATAAGTTTTTGTGTTTTCAGAATACTTGTGTGTCTTCATTCTGAAATCAATACCTTTGAAAACAAAACATCCCTTCAGGGTCTCCATGACTGTTGGAGGCTAACAGAGAGCGTGGACACCTCCCAGGCAGGGGTGGGCAATATCTCCGTCCATTCTGGCTGCTGTAACAGGCTCCCCTGGACCTAGTGGCACATAAGCAACCATGCGTTCCTCTCAGTTCTGTAGGCTGGGAAGGGTTAGGGTCAGCTTCCTGGTTCACAGCTGTATGGGTGTCTTCCTGGTTCACAGCTGTATGGGTGTCTTCCTGGTTCACAGCTGTATGGGTGTCTTCCTGGTTCACAGCTGTATGGGTGTCTTCCTGGTTCACAGCTGTATGGGTGTCTTCCTGGTTCACAGCTGTATGGGTGTCTTCCTGGTTCACAGCTGTATGGGTGTCTTCCTGGTTCACAGCTGTATGGGTGTCTTCTGACTGTATCTTCGCATGGTGGGAAAGGAAAGGGCCACTAATCAATTGGTAATGGCTCTATCCTCATGACCTAACCCTTTCCCAAAGACCTGATCTCCTCATACCATAATGCTGGGAGTTAGGGTTTAGCGTGTAAATTTGGGAAGACACAAACGTTTAGTCTACAGGAGCCACTGTGAGCTGCCCAGGAGAACAGGAGCAGGTGAGAGGCCAGAAGTCCACCAGTTTGGGGCTTTGCTGTATCTCAGTGCACTAAGCTGTACACTGAAGTATGGGATGGGACGGGACGGGACGGGACGGGACGGGACGGGATGGGATGGGATGGGATGGGATGGGATGGGACAGGATGGGATGGGATGGGACGGGACGGGACGGGACGGGACGGGACGGGACGGGACTACTGAAATTGAAGCTGCTCGGATGTCCGATATAATATTGGGTATTTTGAAAACACTTTACACTTGCCAATAAGTAAATCCAGATGGTATTCAAATAAGGTTAGCCAATATTATTCCCCTGGATTGCCGATGTGGAGTGTCAGGCTCTGATTGATGTGTCGAAGGCCTTTCCATTCCTAAGGAGCAGCCATACAGCTCTCGCCACTTCCTGTGCACCCAGCGGGCCAAGGAGTGTCCTGGAAGAAAACATAGACTTTCCTATTTCCTGTTCTTGGCTCAGCCTGGCAGGTCTCGGAAGCTTCTGGACAAAGGAGAAAATAACAGTCCTCATGGCGTGGCTTATCCCTCGTTCAGTGATTCCTTACAAAGCATGCCATGGCCATTTTTTTTCAGGCCTACTACGGCTTCCTTTCTATTTGGTCACTTTTATTAGTGCCAGGTTATTTTCCTGAATAGTGATGAAGAATAACTTTTCCCCAGTGGCTTATCAGAATGGGACCTATGTAAAAATCTAGGATCGGGGAAAGGAACAGTTTGAGGTTTGCATAGGTAATTTCCCATTTCTGAGCAAAAGAAAAATCATTGTTAAGTTTGGCTCTTTCTGGAAGGGATGCTGTACATTTATTCTCTGGAACAATTTTCACAAACTTTCCTGATGGGGAAAATTAACTCATTTTTACTGTTTAAAAAAAAACTGGGTTCCCAAACCCTACTCAAACTTGCTAAGTCAGAATCTTTCAAAAGCGCCAAAGGCCTGATATAAGAAATCACATCACCAAAGACTCTGGCACCTCATCGATCCTCAATTCAAATCCCTCTTCTTGTCAGGTGTGGTGGCGCATGCTCATAAACCCAGTACTTGGGAAACTGAAACAGGAGGAACACAGGTTCAAAACCAGCCTCAGCAACTTAGCAAGGCCCTAAACAACTTAGTGAGACCCTATTTCCAAATAAGAAATAAAATTGGGCTGGGAGTATAACATGGAGGTAGAATGCCTCTGGGTTTGATCCCCAATACCAAAAAAAAAAAAAAAAGAAAAAACAAATTCCTCTTCTTCTACCTACCAGTTGTGTGACCATGGGCAAGTGCTTTACCCTCTCTGTACCTCTATTTCCCATACATAACATGAGGATGCAAACATTGAGGAGCCCCAAGTTGAAAGGCAGATTAGCAAAAGGGTCCCCAACACAGGATCAAGGATCAAGGGGAAGCCAAAGGCCATCGCTGGGTTGGCCTGCTTCTCAAGAACTGGGCTATGTTGTGAAGAACCACCTCCTTTCTCCAGGTCCTTCCTTCTGCTTACATTGATTCAAGCTCTAAAACAGGTGAGAATGAGACTGATTTCCAGAACAAAGACACATTCCAAGACCCGCCTGTGGGTAAGAGAAGACAGCAAGCATCAATCCTAATCACACTAAAATCGGAGTGCAATTTAGAAAGGAGAAATTACACGCCAGCCATGCTACCAGTATTCGCTCTGCATGCTTCTACGTCTTTCCAAATGTAAACCCAGAGATGATGCACAGACAGCAGTGGGACTTGGTGGCATGTTTCCAGTAGGGCCTTTGCACATAGCTCACCCAACGACAGGAAAGACATCCATTTGTCTCTTATGAAGACAGTTTTCGACTCACATCAGCTGCGAAATTATCTCCTCCGCAGAAATGGCACAGTCAAGAAGACGTAGGCTGATCAGTGGAAACATCGGGAAATGCATCAAATGGATCATGCACAGAACCCCAGTGATGGCTACACTACTAAATCCTGCACTGGACCTGGCTGTGACAAGCCAGACAGCACAAGCCCTCGGTGCCTCCTGGCTTTGGTGCCTCTGCGGGCCTGGAAGACTAGCACTATTGTCACACCCCTCAAAGCAGAGGACACCAGAGGCCCTCAGCACAGAGGGGGACAATGCCTGAAGACTATTTTGTTATTCTGCAATGTCTCAAAATCTGTTAAGTGGTGTCCTCTTCCACCCTCAGGGATGGTGGCGACCTAATTGAGTTACTGTTTGCAGGCCTGGGATAAATTCATTCCCATCACAAAAGAAACAGACGCGGTTCCAAATGGTCAACGCACACTTCTCTTCAGATCAAGAAGAGGCAAGCCAGATATGGAAAGCACAGTGTGACTGTGGTTCTCTCTTGAAGGAAAAGGGCCAAGATAATCACATTAAAGGAAACACAGGGGCCTACAAGATGTTCATTTGACTCGCCTGTGTGTTCACCGAACTCCAATGGTCTTGTTTAAATTATAAACACATGTCGGGAGCCATCTTAGCCCACGCAATGAGGTCACCATTTTGACTGGCTTAACCATGTACACAGTACATGCTAAGTGGAAATTGTCCACACGCAGACAAGCTTCCTTGGACCGGATGGGACCGAAAACTGGACGTTGATGACCTCCTATTCTCCCTGAAATGTTCACCTTGCCGCTCCCTGGTCTTAACTTGTGTTTGCCACTCCCTGGTCTTAACTTGTGATCTTCTTCCCATTTGCTTTGTTTGAACCTCTATATAAGAAAGGCCTCGACTACAGAAGGCAGGAGAATTTGTCATTTTGGATCTCCTCCCCGACCCCCCCCCAATTATTAAATTCTCTCCAAATTATTATATACAACTTCGTGTTGGTATCGTGCAAGAAGATTATTGATCAGGAAGCTGCCTGGTGCAGTGACCTTCTGTGGCAGGAACCACAGAACAATCTTCAGGAAGCTGTCTGGTGCAGCGACCTTTTGTGGCAGGAACCACAGAATAGTTTTTAGGGAGCTGCCTTAAAGCAGCAACCATCCATGGCGGGACTACGGCGGAGCAAGTAGCGTCTGCCAGAGCACCCCAATAAACGTAGTTGATGCTTTCACATAGTCATGAAGAAGGCATAAGGCATTTGGAGTAGAAACATGTGAAATGCTGAAGATGGATCTTGAGAAGGGACTTTCCAGCTCCTGTGTCCACGATGCCCCCTTCCTCTGATGCCCCGCAGAACCCCCACAGTTCAGTAATGTTCTGGGGGCTACGAAGCTCAAAAGATAATCCGTCAGTGCAGAAACTAAATTATGACCAAGGCTCCTGTTCTTTCATTGAGTTATTAATAAAATCTACGACTCTTAGTTGAGAGAAGTCATACTTCTGTGTCGTGAAGCCTCATGCCGTGGTTAGAGCTTATGTAAAGACACATCTGGAGTAAGGTGGTTCTGATAGTAGGAAGGAATACCTGGGCGGTACGGCCCCAGAATCCCGGGTTACACTCCCCCTTCTCTCTAGTGGCTCCAGAGGCAGAAAAGCTCAGTAAACAGAGCTCCTTCCGTGGGTTGGTGCTCAGCCTGCCCAGAAGTCATGGCCCCTAGTAGCTCTGCCCTGTAATGCCTCTATGGACCCTGCACTGCCCACGAGTAGCCACATAGGCAGCATTTGAAACCAGGCTTCCAACACGCCCAAGGTCTGTATGGTCCCTGCACACTTTCTAAGCCTGTCACACTCCCTCCAACTCTGTTTCACGGCTGGAGTTGTAGAGACACACCTGTGTTGGCCAGGGTTGGTGACTTTAGTAAGCCCTGCTCCTTTACCTAAGGCTCGCCACTTCTGCAGAAGTGGATATTTGCTTGTAAAACAGTGTCACTTGCCATAAACTGCAATGAGCTTCCAGGTGAAAAGCCCACAGGGCTTATGCTTCAATCCTAAACTCATCTGGAAACCCCAACACATTCTTCAGGGTGGGCCAGGGCACCCTGTTCAAGTTAAAGGGCCACTGAGGCCGGGCATGGTGGTGCATGCCTGTAATCCCAGTACTTGGGAGACTGAGACAGGAGGAGGACAGGTTTGAGGCCATCCTCAGCAACTTAGTGAGACCTTGTTTCAAATTAAAAAAATAAAATAGGGCTGGGGGTGTAGACCAGAGGTAGAACACCCCTGGGTTCAATCCATAATACTGAAAAAAAAGGTCATGAAGACTCCTAGTAAATCCCAGGCTCAAGGCCTGGACCCTACCTAATAAATCCCAGGCTCAAGGCCTGGACCCCACCCCACATCTTTCCACATGTGTTTTTGTCTAAAGCATATGCTCCATCTTCTATTTCACAAGTTTCCCAGTAAATGAACCAACACCCCAAGGTCGGGGTGATGGGACGTGATAAATAGCACTTATATCACCTGCCTCAGTTCTGTACTGATATAACTATGAAAAAAACCAAGAGTCTTACATAATATATTATATAGAATATAATAATGCTGCATTTTATATATTAATATTGCATATTAATATAATAATGATATACTATATTGTATGTAGTATATATAATATATAAGCTTTATTTATATAAGACAAGAGTCTTATAACTAAGAAATAAGACAAGAGTCGGCTGTTGGAGACCTGAGCTATCATTTTGTGACTGTTGGTCTGGAAGAGGTGTCTTAGTGAGATAGGGATCACTCTAAACTTATACTTTGGTCTTGAAAATTTTTCCAAAGGCAGATTTAGATCTGCAGAGCAAACATATTAATTCAGGTCACTGCCCTTCTCCAAACCTGGTGGAGAGAGAAGACAAACAAGAGACCAGATGCCCCATCCATGGAGAAGCAACATCCCAAGGGCAGACATCTGACAACCGAGTGAGTCTCTTGCCTCTCTGGGAAATTAAGAGTGGAATAAAGGACTAAGGGATCTTTCCAAATGCATAGAAATAGTAGGCATCAGAATAAAGCATCCTGCCCAAATGCTTGACTTATAAAAACATATTTCTTTGCTTCTGATAATCAAAGAATTTGTTTTATGATCTATTATACTTTTGTCTTTTTCCAGTCTCACAGCTTAAGGCTGAGTATATTGACCCCTTTATAACAGTCTCCTGTTGCTATAGTTATTTGCACTTAAGTACAAATAATGCATTCACTACATGGAATTTCTAGTCATTCCTTGAGAATATTTAAGCTGTCCCCATCTTAGTGAATTCTGACACTTGCCGTGCTCTGGGTCATCAATCTAACGTGGTTCCCCATGATGGTCCACTATGGGGTGACCCATCAGGGCACAGGTATCTCCTCAACACACACATGGCCACTGTTTTTACAAACATACTGCTGACACACTCTGGGGCGTAGAGGAAGTACAGGTCGGCAGTGAGGACATGACACCACTCACCCTGCACAGCCACAGATGACCCAGCTCATCCTGCACAGCCGCAGATGAGCACTTAGTTCTGTAAGGGTGACTAGGCAGTTCATTCTGCGCAGCCACAGATGTGTATAACGTTACGGAAGCCTGACTAGGTAATACGCAATACGCGTGCGCACGTTACACTGGTGTGATGTGCACCATTTTTAGGTCCCTATATAAGGGACGGGTCTGTAAAATAGAGCTGCTATTGTTCTCCTCCTGATGGCGACTCCTCGCGCTTTCTTCTCCCTGGAAGCAGCTGACACACACCCTAAGCATAAATTGGTTTCAGCATTTCTGAAAGTCAGGCTTTGTGTTCTCATTAACCAGGGCTACAGATGAGGACAAAATTGGAAAGCTGCTGCCTTCCAATGGGTCAAGGGCAAAGTGGGCTGCACAAGGGTTTTCTTTAGCAATTTCTTTGGCCATCATAAAAAAAAAAAACAGGTGACCTGAAGAAAGAAAATTCCTTTCTCATTGCAGGCCCAGTGTTTTGCACATCATTAAGTTTATTCTTTTTCTGAGAACACTCAAAATTACTTGACTAAACTCAGTGGTTTTTCAAAACAGAGAGGATAAAAAGGAAATTATCTTTAGATATGTACGGTTTATTGAAATGCTCTGGGTTGCTCGAACATCAGTACGGACAACATTTTAGTCTTTCCTGAATCCTTCCGAGTTTGATCTGCTCAGCCTACAGCTTCCTTAATTTCCTGACTGATGGACACTGGTATAAGCAGTTGCTGGGTCTGGCCAACAGCTGCTGCCTTTAACCCCGCAGATGTTTCTGTGTCTGAGTTGTAATCATCAGACAGACAGATTCCAGGATTTTGTTTTCCTTCACACCCCTCACCCATATGCAGAAACTTCCTGCAGCAGACAAAGGGAATGTGCGTGAAAACACACCCCAGGGTGTGGATGGCTTTAATAAACCTGGACTCCAGTGTAGAAAGAGCTGAACGCTGCCCAGTACAGTAGGGTTGCCCAAGATCCACCGAAGTCATTCAAATGGCTCCTGTAGGCCCAAAGCCCATGCCCTGTGGAGTCACACAATCGGAGGACACTGAGCTTAGAGGGGACAGGGACAATGTGTGTTGAAGCTGAGTAACATAAAAGATGGTCTTAAAGGAAGACATTATGAAGTTCATCTTCCCGCCATGCTGGTTACCCTTCTTTTGTTATAGTGTTACTTAAATTGTGTACCCACAAAACAAGGTGTTGTCAGACAGAGACTGTGAGTCAAGTACCCCTGTGTGTTCCACCTCCACTGACCACTGACTGGGTCACTCCAGGCAGGTAGCTAAGTCCCCCCAAGGCCTCATCTGTAACAGTAAGATCCACCTTATATGTTGAAAGATTAGGTACAATAACAAGAAACAGTACACGCTGCATAATTTGAACTCAGTGGGTGGTAGCTCTGGACACTATTAATCTTCAAAACCACATAACCACCAAAATTAAAACCGACTTAATGTGAGGTATGATGTGATGTTTTTTAGATGAAAGTATATGGAGAAACATTGGGTTCACAGAACATTCTTTGAGCAGAAACATTTTTTAACTCAAGAACCCATTCCTGAGTTCAAAATAACCAGAGCTTGTATGTAACTGGCTCTCCCATTTACCAGCTTGAAAGCCAGTTTTAATAAGACAACACTCAAAAGTTGTCTTGCTTACTTCAAGGTAAGATATGCATTGTAACATTACTGAAATCTGCATTAAATGCAAGCTAGGGTAGCCATTTCTGGAGGGGAGAGGACATGATGCCCTGCATATTTCGTATTACCCTTCCAGCCAAAGAAAATTGAAGTCAGTCTCAGCAGAAACAAGGCTCCCTGAATATTCAACTGTGTTCTTGATGCAACTGCTGTGAGGCAGAGACCCCCAAGACTAGGGCCTTGAGTGGCTCATATAGACTTCAACTTCTTGCGTTTTTCCTGTGTGAACTGTTTTAAAATAGTAAATTCTAATAGATAATATGCTCACTTTCCACCTCCACTTGGGTACTAGAATCCTTTTACAGTATTTGAATGAACAATACTATGTTCGTATTAATTTTTAAATGTATGTTTTAAAATAGAAAAATATTAGAAATTCCTAGAGAGAACACTCAAACTTCTGATAATATATCCACTGACCAATCTGGAAAAAGACTCCTTCATTGTGAATTCCCTAATTTTATAAACAAGGAAAGTTGTCATAGCTTGGTGCCTCTCAATTAGATGAAAAGTACCCAGAAAAATGTGGCCATATTTTAAAATTGTTAATGTACCACTTTGTGTTCAGTACTCTTTTCTTTTCTTTCCTTTTTTCCCTAGGCATTCTACCTCTGGGGCTATACCTCCAGCCATATTTTGTCTTTTATTTTGAAACATGGTCTCAGTAAGTGGCTGAGGGCCTTGCTAAGTTGCTGAGGCTGACCTTAAACCTGTAATCCTCCTGTCTCAGCCTCCCAAGTACTGGGATTGCAGGCATGTGCCACCACACCTGGTCCTGTGTTCAGTACTTTTAATACCATTTTTATATTGTGAGTCAAATTAAGTCATCAACCATTGGAAAAGAAATCTGGAAAACAATTCCATTCACAATAACCTCAAAAACAATAAAATACCTAGGAATAAATCTAACCAAGGAGGTAAAAGACCTCTACAATGAAAATTATAAAACTCTAAAAAAAGAAATTGAAGATATTAGAAGATGGAAAGACCTCCCACATGCTCTTAGATAGACATAATAATCATCAAAATGGCCATTCTACCAAAAGTGCCCCACTGATTCAATGCAATCCCTTTTAAAATACCAATGCCATTCTTCACAGAGCTAGAAAAATAAGTTCTAAAATACATATGGAAAAACAAAAGACCCAGCCCAGAATAGTGGGAAAAAAAAAACCCTCAGCAGAAGCTAGGGAGTATTCGGGATACCAGAGAGACTTCAGATAATGGAGGAGAAACCCCATTGCAGTGATGGAAGGGGTCCAGGGGAGGGTGGGGAGGGGCGTGGAGGGAGAATTAATGAAGGAAACACACTGACATTGTGTACATATGTGAGAACCAATGCCAATCTCAGTGTCATGTATGGGGAAGGGGAGGGAGTCGGGAGGGAGCAGGGGTTAGCATACCAAGTACTATGTGCATGTATGTCTCTATCACTTTGAACTACATAATAATGTGAAATTACAATGCACCAATAAAAGTATTTAAAAACTTTTAAAAACGACAAGTTAAGTGATCAAAGCATTTACCTCTCCATTGATATCTTTCCTTAAATTCCATTATCTAGGAAATATTCCAAAATAAAACAGCCTAATTTTATTAACTGAAACATTGGCTTATCTTTCCAGTATCTCCATATACTAATTTATATATTCATATATATATAGTTTTTGCCTTATTTGCATGTTTATACTCTGTGTTTACTTGCTAAGAAAAAATATATGACAGCACAGTTAACGTTATTATTTACTTCAAGAAAAATTCAGTTCAGCATTTAATACTGTGTACCTCATTACACAAACAATATGTTCTTATGATGTGCAATTCTATGTTCTGTATCTGCTTAGCTGGTTGATGATGATGTGGGTATTGTTTGCTAATTACCTGCTCCATAAACTTTGCCCTGAATTTTCCATCTCAGTTCTAATGGTGTTTGTTGGAGAAAAGCTGGTGGCACAGAAAGGAAACAAAGAGACACAAAGGATAGGAAGAGGAAGAAATGAGCGCCCAGTCCTTCCCAGAGGTTGAGCCCTCCCACCTGATACATCAGCATTTTACCTTAGAAAAATCACCAAATAACATCAGGTTTTGAAAGAGTCGTCTAAAAAAAGGAAACTAAAGAGAATTCATGAGAAATAAAAAGTGTGACGCACTCTCTCTTTTCTTGGAAAGCTCGGTCTTTTAAAGTCATGGAAGCTCAACCTAACAACAAATTTTCCTCTCTCAACAATATTCATATTGACAGTGAAGTTCAACCTAACAACAAATTTTCCTCTCTCAACAATATTCATATTGACAGTGAAGTTTTTAAAATGTACCTTTTGTTTTCATTGTGAACAATTTATATCAAGATACCTTCTGTAATTCTTATTGTATTTTGTTAAAATAATTGTCTTTGATGGATTTGTCAATTTGATTTTAATAGCAGATGACGATCAGCCTAGCCAATATCTGAGACCTTGTAAAATTGCAAAGTTAAGGTAAATACAATATCTGGACCCCTACCTAAACGTAAACCTCTTTTATCCCACAAGACTGAAAAACCTCCAATTTGATAACTCATCGATGTTTCCATACATAGGTTAGCTCTCTATGGGTTGGGAAGAAACTCTTCTACCCACAAAAGCAATAGCCACATCTTTTTAAGTTAATCCTCATTTCTATGTCTAATATTTTCTCTTGCTAAATATTATTGTGTATTAAAATCAACCATTTACTTATCTTAGATATAACAACCTACCATTAGAATCCTGGATCTACAAGGACTATATTTCAGAGGACAGAGGTTTCCCTTCTATTTGTGTGGGGTCTAATGCTGACTTGAGAGTGAATATGGACGCAAAGCCCTTTCTTGCATTCACACGCATAGAGCTTCCGGCACATCTTCAGAAATGTCTCCCCTGTCAAGCAGTTCTATTACAATGCTTAAATTTACAAGTAGATGTTTTTAATTAAGAACAATAGATCTTAGGAACCAAGGATCCAAACACCAAAGTTTTCAACAATGAGATCTTTCTCTAGCTACTTGACATGTACATTGTTCACATTTTGAAAGCATTTTCCACATTTCCAATCACTGGTATTTATATTTCATTTATTTAATGCTCTCTAAGCATCCACTAACAAGACAAAAAAAAGTATTCAAGGAAATAAATTGCAATACATAAAAGACGAATTTCAAAATAAATCTGTTAAAGGAAATGCTGTTGGGCTAATGGAATTGATGTATATAAAATGGGCTATTATTTAAGTGGACATAGTTAAATTCGAACTATTCAAACAAGGGTGAGAGGAGGCAGAGCTTGTGCCTCCGAACCTCTTGCATAATATCTCTCTTTAAAAATGTCAGCAGCGTCCATTTCACAGACTTCTCTCCCTTTCGCTCACAGTACCAGTTAGCATGTGTTGTGTAGCAATGCCAGCCCGCAGTACAGTATATTCAGGCAACTCCATTTGTTTGGCTCAGAACTCAGTAGGTCTACACTGTGGGCTGTGTTTGGCCTAGCAGTGAGCGAGATCCCCGATGTACAATGAGGCCTTGCTAGGCCTCAATCTGCTGCTGTCCCATTGGCAAAGCTGGTCATGAGGCCAGGCCACGTTCAACAGGGCAAAGAAAGCCTCCGCGTTTTATTGGGGGGAGCTGCAAGTGTTGTCACCATTTGCCATCAGCTGCACCCACACTCTTTCTCCATCCATGTCCTTTCAATATACTGCCTCAATATCTCTTAAACTCACCCATTTTTCTCTCCAGGGAGAATCCCTGGAATAAGCTGTCGGCATTGCTGACTGGAGCTCAGAAGGAGCCTTCTAACGGGGCTCCCTTCAGCCACCCTTGCAGCCCCACCAAAAGACCCCATCAAAACATAGATCACAATTAAGCCTTCCAGTGGTGTTCTATTATCTAAAGATAAAACCCCAAGCCCTCATTTTGGACTACCGTGCCCTGTGTGACCTCATCCAGGCACCTCAAATATATGTTATGGCCCCCCATAACAACGAGTAAAAACACATACAATAACACGAGGGTGCTTGGCTGGAGACCCGGCCTACTGGGAAAGATTCTCTGAAGAAAGGAGAGTCCACCTGAGGTTTAAAAGATCTCTAAGACATACCTGGAAGGCAGTGGAAGAACGGGATGACTGTTTACAACAGTTGTGACTTCACGTTTATTTTTATGGCTTGCTACGGACTGGGGACAATTACATCTGTTCTCCTCAACTTCAGATCCTCCGGGCCTATCAAAGCGACGGCGAGAGGTTTATTTCCAGCAGGAAATTTCAAGACATCAAGATTCACTTCTGGAGACCTGAGCCAACACTAAAATTTTAGACTTATATGAATATCACCATATTTCAGAGTCAAACTTCATTAATCTTTGAAACCACTATATTGCAAACGTATGGAGTTGTCTCTGGAGTTGATGTCGGAAATGGAGAAATGTGGGTTCCGGGACTAATTCCACCATTACTCAAGACTGAAAAATCTGTTACTTTTTCTTTGTCTCTGTTTCCTCATCTGTAAAATGAAAAAGTCCGCAAATATGTCTAGTGTTCCTTCCAATTTTTTAGCATCGTGCGACGCCATGGTTCTGACATTTAAAATAGGCACAAAGTTTTAGCATAGGGATAGCCTCCTGTCAGAGGAAGCACATTATCCATTTATCCATCTTAATTAACTTTATATGTATAGTATATCTTTAAGTAGCTAAAGAATACAATTAGGTATAAAATTTAAACCACTCAGAATGCTAGCATGTAAAGACTTTTTAAAAACACAGAAAATAAACTTAAAGCCTGGGCTAAGCATATAATATGCAAAAAATAGAGTAAAATAAAATTAAACAGAAATCTCCTCACCTCAGTTACTAGGCAAATTGCCCTACATTCATGAACTACTTAGTTGGATGCTTCACACTGGAAAAGAAACATGCTAACTTTCCACAAATTTTAACACATGGAACCTGCTTATGAAGCAGCTGGAAAGTCCCAAAATCAAAACATGCACTTTAGTAGGACAATTTCAAAAGAGTAAAACCCAGAGGCTATGTGTCCCAAGCTGCGCGGAGCAGGAAATAGCCAGGCCCCCACATGTCAGGACGAAATCCTGCAGCACTTCGCAATAGGACATTGAAAAAGAGAAAAGTCAACAGGCAACACAGCAGTAGGTATTTTTTAATATATTTCAGATTTTCACTCAAACAAAAAACAACATCTGGGCTTCTGTCATTATGCTATGGTGAGTCAAAGAAGAGACCTTGAACTTCTTGATACACAAATCCAGGGGGTTTATTTTTATGATTTCTTGAGACTTCTGAGGTAAGTTCTAGTTCACTGAGGAAGGTACCTAACCTTGGCCATAGAAAGGCAGAGTTCAAGTCCAGCCACGTGCTGTGACTTAATTTCCCAACCCGCAGCGTAAATGGCAGTGGGTAATCAAATGATGGGCTCTGGAGGAGACAGTCTACGTTGGTCCCTCCAAAATCCCCTTCAGAAAAATGCTGGAATAACTTTGAATTTGATAAATTACATAAACTATAGCAAAAATGTTGAGATGTTCATATCTTTTGGATCTTGAAGTTGTACATGGATGCTTATATATGTTGTCTTATTTTCTGGGTTTGAAATAAGTCTTATAGTCAAAAATTTAAAACTGTTTCACCATAACCTTACAAAACACTGTATTTGGAGTTGGAGAGACTTCATCTCTAACTACTAACTGTGTGAACTTCTGCAGATCTCCTCTCCAGTCCCTGCCCCTCCCGCCTCCCTTGGCCCAGACACACTGGTCTTCTTGCTGCTCTGTGAACACGCCAGGCAAGCTCCTGCTTCAAGCCATTGCTCTGTGCCCTCTGCCTCCATCACACTCCTCAACACGCCCAACATGACTGACCCTCTCACTTCTTTGAATGTGTTGCCTAAAAGCCAGGGTTTTGAGGGCACTGACCCATATCAGCTTTCTAAAGTTTCAACACTGTCCGCACTGCAATGGATGCTCTTGCTCCTCGTACCCGCCCTACTTCATACTTTTTCCATACCATCTATCACGCTGAAGCAGACCGTCCAGTTGGCCCGTGTATTGCGTGGAGTGTTCGTAGTCAGGCTTTCTGTGCGACCATAAAAGCTCGACAAAGGCCTTTGCTTTTCCAATGACATATTTCATGTACCTAGGATTTCTTCTGACACACCGTAGGCACTCGATGAATATTTGTTGAATGAAGGAATACGTGTAAATCGCATGTCCTTTGAAGATAGAGTATGATCTTAGAGCTGTAAGCCACTCAATCTTTTGTTGCACAAATAAGTAAGCCCACTTAAGTTTATGAATTATGGAATTGCAGATAATTTTGGAAATATACACTCAAAAAGTATTCGCAGTTTCTGCAAATAGACACCATCCGTATTTATAATTCTTTAATTTGACTCCAAATACAAAAATCAAACTTCTGGAAGAAGATGAATTTCTTAAGGAACCGTGACATTTGCTGCCAGTCAGTAAGTTGTGTCAGGATGTCACACTACTGAGAACAGAGAAAGGTGGTTCCCATGTGTCTAACAAGCGGCATTATAAAGAACATGTCAACGGAGGAACCCCCAAAATACTGTTCCGGGTTTCCCAGAGTAAGTATTATCTGAAAGGTCCTAGACTTGTAGGTGATGAGTAACTGACCATCAGTGTGATATTTCCAGAAGATTCTCTATGGAATGGCTATGATAAGTACATTGGATTTATGTTGTATCACACCCAACAGGAAAATCCTCTCATAGATCTTTGCCAGGGTGTTGCACCTTTTTGGTTTTGTGGGTTTTTTTGGTTGACTTAAAGAAAATATATCTGGGCATGTTGGCACACATCTATCATCCCAGTACTTGGGGGGCTGAGACAGGAGGATCTCAGGTTTGCAGCCAGCCTCAGCAACTTAGTGAGGCCCTCAGCAACCTAGTGAGACCCAGTTTCAAAACAAAAAATAAAAAGGGCTGGGGGTGTAGCTCAGAGATAGAATGCCTCTGGGTTCAATCCCCACATATATAGTATCACATATACAACAAAATTGCGTGCGTGCGTGTGTGTGTGTGTGTGTGTGTATGTGTGTGTGTGTGTAGCTATTTTGAGCCAGCACAGTGGCATACATCTGTAATCCAAGTACTTGAGAGGCTAAAGAGGATCGCAGGTTTGAGGCCAGCCTCAACAACTCAGCCAGACGCTCAGCAACTTAGTGAGATCCTGTTTCAAAACAAAAAATAAAAAGGGCTGTGAGTGTAGCTCAGAGGTAGAATATTCCTGGGTTCAATCCCCATGCCAAGTGTGTATATATATATATTATATATATATTTTATATATATATTATATATATATACCCATACCAAGTGTATATATATATATATATTTATTTATATAGCTATAAATATATAGCTATTTTGAATGCCAAATTATATTCCAAAATAAAGACATAAGTTTAAACACAACACACCACTCTAATTTTAAGCAAGAGTTCACATGTCACGCCACATCAGAAGTGGGGACTGGGTAGTAAGTGATTACCTGGTCATACTGCGTGCAGGTGGCAGGGGCCACCCGGGCCATCTGCAACCTGCATGTGGCCACTCTGCGGTGCCCCGTCCTCTCTGGGCCCCAGCAAAGAGTCTGCGCATCTTGACCTCCTTCACTTACTGCGCTTCAAACAGCTGTGACCATTAGAGACGCCCTCATGGTAGAACCAGAACATTTTCCAGTCCACAAAGTAAACAACGTTGAAGCAACTTGTCTGGAAAACCTTTGGTCTAGGATATGTGCTTTACTAGGTTCCGCATCTGAGAAAGATGCTGAACAAGATATTACATCAAGGCAAACCATAACACGGTAAGAATTTTAGAAATAACTGCTAGGTCATTAACATCTGCACAGGCTCTAATTCAGCCAGAGTGCGTTACTCCATCTGGTCATCTGCAAATAGACTTAGCCACGGGCTCTGTTAACCTGGGTATTGAATACCCCATAAATGATGCAAGGGGATTAAAAGGAAGTAAAAGTGTGTTTGTTTTGTTTGTTTGTTTACCTTTGGTGCATTCAAAATATAGTTCAAGAGGAACAACACAAACTTTTAATTTTTAAAAAGCAGCATCTGATTAACAGTTTCTAAATAAGTACTAGAGGTGTTTAAGAGAGGGAGATACCAAAATGGCCTAGAGAGAGGTATTGGGAAGAAAGTTGTTATAATTTGGACCTTAAAAGTACCCCCAAAGGCTCATGCACCCCTGTCCCGCCCCCCAGCCTCACCAAACCCTTTAAATTACAACAGGGCTCCAGGGCTAGAAATGTGAATGGTACCCAAAGCTCCGTCCTTGCCCTTGATGCCAATTCAAACAATTGCCGACAAGAAAAGGAAATATCCCTTTGAGAAAAAGGAAAAGGAAGCTGTATGGATTCGCTAGCAAATGGGTAATGCAGCAAACTAGTGTTCAGAAATTATTGTTTCCCCATCATGAGAACCAACCAACAAACAAAAACGGGCTTTTCCAAGGAAAAATGCAAGGATGACCTCCAGGTGTCTCTATCAGGAGACACAATTCATGTTCACATGGTATCCTCCAGACAGTATTCCTCAGGCCCACTGGTCAGGAAATTGAAGGACAGGATAAGAACGTTAATCTTGTCAACCCCCTTTTAGGAATGGGGAGATGGAGAAAAGGGAGAAAGAAAAGAAATGTGTTGGTTTTCAAATAAGACGCCTTCTGATGGAGCAGCACGGTTTATAATCAAAGCATGAAACAGACCCCTTTGCAGTAGTGCCCTTTTTAATCACGAGGCCCCATTTAGCGCACTCTTTTCTCCCCATAAAACAAAAAGTGAAAGCTCACTATAGCAATGAGTTTGATCTAATCACTTGCAAAGGGGTCAAAGGAGAGACAGCCCCGTTTGGAGGTCAGCAGTCAGACTCCTGGCCTCGGAATGGCTGACCGCTTCCTCCAGGTGCAGCGTGGCCAGTCTCTGAGCTTCCGTGTGCTGAGGAAATGGAGGTAAACATGGCGTCTCTTGGGGGTGGGGAGATGAAGTTAAGTTAGTTAATAGCTCTAAAGGGCTGTGAGCAGGGCCCTAGATAAATGAGCACACTATTGTTCCTAATGGTAGTAGCATCATTATTTTCTGGGCTGAGAAAATCCTCATATGGCTTCTACAAAACAGAAATCTCTTTCCTTAGGAGCATTCTGTTTTTAAGATTTATGATGTTAGCTTCATTTGTGAAAGTAATTATTTAACATTAGCCTTCAACATGTGCCAGGAAACAGCTAGAATTCAGAGAGATGTTTCGGCCACTGAAAAACTAAACAGCGCTCCCAAACTATGGTCCCCTCTGCAGGTGGCCTCACGGTGACTGAGGGCAGCAGGCACCCAGGGACTGGGTGGATCCCAAGCCGTCAGATGACTGAGAAGTTGAAGATTTTATTTTCACTGTCCCTGAAAGTCTGGGAGTGGAAAGAACTGAGAGTAGGGTATTATTCTCACCACCGAAGCTGCGAGTCTGCCGACTGTTGCTCAATATTGGTTTGTTGGGACCCCCGGAGTCAGGCCTCTGGCTCAGGACTCTAACAACTGGAGATCTGTTCACGTGGCAGTTTATCCTTTGGCCACACTTGTCATGCGTACCTGCAGCCCCAGCGGTGAGTGTCAAGCCCAGGTCGGGGCAGAGGCTGCCAGCTGTCCACCAAGCGCTGTGCCTTGCTTCCCTGGTGAGCAGTTGCTGCTGAGAAGTGGAGTCCCAGCAAGGAGCCACGGTGGCCAGGACTCTTTCCTCTGGCTCATGAGGCTCAGTTCAGCTAAAGAAAAAGTGGGCTGAGGTGATGCTTTAAAAGCCTTTTCCCTTACAACCACACTATCTCGAATCCTGTGCGCCCGCTGGATTTGGAGGCCTAGGGTGACTTGGACGCTGCCTGTGTCATAGCCCCAGTCCCTCCAGTGGCAGGAGGACAGCCCAGTGGCCACGGAGACCCGAAAGGAATAAGAAGTACATGTCTAGTAGGTCAAGCCACAAGGAATCTGGGCGTATTTGTTAGCATCAGCAGCTAGCATCGCATTGCTAATAAAGGGGTTTAGATTAGAGAGCATCCTTGCCCAGTAGAAACGATGGCCAAGCCAAAGGCTTACGTGGGCATTTACCGCAGCTTTAAAAACACCACAGACGTGGCGATGCCCCATTAGATAGCGCGGTGAGAAAATATCAGACACCATTGGACGCTACCAAGAAGTCTGGTTCCATTGACTTTCAGAGAGATCCAAGGCTACAAAACTTGCAGGAAACTTCTCAATGTTCCTGAATTTAAGCATCTTCCAGACCTATGAAGTTTAGAGAAGAAGTTCTGAATAAACATCCACTTGTCTGGGTGCTTATTTTAAAACAAAATAAATCTCTAACTCTCTAGAGGTCTTTATACGAATAGCTGTGATTGCAGTGGTCTGCGATGAAATCATCTATCGCTGGAGCAGTTTTACAATTTCTTAGCAGAGGGGGGAGTCACTGGGTCTCCCTCAAGCCACCATTACCCTGTGTCACCCTTCACTACTACAGGAGCAATTCTGCGTGGCTTTTAGAGGACAGACAGGAGGACCCGTGCAAGGCGGTCATTGTGGTGGGGAGCAGGGAACGTCTGGCTTTAGTCAGAGGAAAGGCTCGTGTAAAGGGAAAAGGCCCAGAAGGACTGGGTAGAAGTAGGGCCACGTGAAGAAGGATTACAAGGGACCGTCGTCTGTGAAATCTAGTGACAACAGACAGTGCTCCTTCCTCGCCAGACACTGTCTCCACATAAATGCTTCGTGGGCAGTCACAAGGCTTGAAAAGGGGGCTTTTACTATCTGTCCCTTGCTAGGTCGGCTCTGTGAGCCATTTGCTAGGCCTGTCCTGTGTCTTGTCAGCTGTGGCCTGTGTTCACCACGCTCGTGAGCTTTGGCTGTCACCTGTCACTCAACTGTACCTTTAAATGCATGGACGGTTTCCTTCATCAGACTTACTGGCCTTTTTCAGACAGAGAGATAATTGACTAATCAGGTCTTCTTATTTGCAGGAATCCTAAGGAACCAATCCCTTAGCAGATCCCCCCACCCCCGGGGCCATGAAAAGCATGTCCTAGCCTATAAAGGACAGTAATGCAGAAGTCAAGAAGTCAGGGACGTGACAGACGTCCAGGGAGCAGTGTTTGTCACATGGGGCTGACCTTTCCTTGAAAAATTCCTCTTCGGGACCTCCCTCTCTTTCTCTTTCTCTTATTTTTAACTGGGTATTTTAACTGGGACAGATTGGTTGGAGTGTGTGTGTGTGTGTGTGTGTGTGTGTGTGTGTGTGTGTTGTTATTAATAGGTGGGAGGGATTTTTCTCTGAAGAAGATCCTAAGATCTCATTATACAGTTAGAAGAAAGGGCGGCATTCCTACAAAGGTTTTGCCAATGGATGCGTTGAAAAGCATCTCAAACATACAGCTCCGTGGTGGTTTGTTTCCAGAACACAAGGACGGCGCCCACTTCCTGACAATGAGGCAGAGGCCGCCCTCCAGCCCTGCACCAAGTGGCTATTTGTTTTGAGATTCCTTTGTTCTATAACACCCCGCAAATGTGTCTTAGAGGAACCATACCCCTCCCCCTACTCTCCATCCATAGAATTCATATAAAATTAACACCATCCTGATGCAAGGGTGATGAATCCACGTACCAAATCTCTTCAGTGATAAAAATTGGTGAGCACAGCACTTTCCAATCTTTGTCCATAATATGGACCACATAAAAGTTAATGGTAGCCAGGCACAGTGGCACAGGCCTATCTATAATCGTAGTACTTGGGAGGTTGAGACAGAAGGATCACAGGTTTGAGACCAGCCTCAGCAACTTAGTGAGACCCTGTTTCAAAACTAAAAAAAAAAAAAAAAGAATTAAAAGGGCTGGGGATATACCTGGAAGGTAGAATGCCCTTGGGTTCAATCTCCAGTACCACACAAACACAAATAATAACGGTATTCGAACACCACCTGAGGATAAAAGGGTGACTTGCTGAAGGCCAGAGGTGAGGGGTTTCAGTTAACTGCTTGCGACCCTGCTCCGCGCTAAGGCTACAGGGATGGACTGGTACACAGGTACACTCTGTCAAGGCTGCCAGTTTGACTACAATAACCCAGTGTGGCCAGCACACCAGTGAAGCTCTGGATGAAGGCCAGTGTTCATGAGACCCATCAGTTCTAGATGATGAGGGTTCATCCCACTTTGAGCTTTGGGGAAACCAGCGTCCATCTTTGTATGGACTTGCCGTGATAATGATGTAAGCCTGGCCGAGCCCTGGCTGCTCTGTGGGGTCTCAAGTGGTGACCCCGTGTAGATGCACTGACGCTGCAGGGAAAAGGAGACATACCCCCCGAAGCTTTCATTTATACGAACCAATAAATGCCATTTTGTACTTACGCCACTTTCTGTGATGTACAATTGCAGTGGCGACTGGTGAACTTGTGTGCGTATCACATTATACTGCAATAGCTGTTCGGCCATTCTCTTCCCAACTAGACTATAAATCTGCTAAGAATAGAAGCTCTGTCATTAGTCAAATTTATTATGCCCAGCAAAGCGCATGGCCCATAAGAGGAGGTGCTCCGTCATGACATACGTCCTTTACGATGAATTTTAACAACAACAAATGCTCGAGCTGTTACTTTTCAATTCTGTTCTCTGGTAATTATTCACTCGCTCTAACTCATGTGATCTAATTGCTTCCTTGTCTCTCTCCCCTCTCCCATAACAGAAGCCTACTCTTACACCACAGACATAAGAGTAGGAGGTAGATAGATGGTCAGAGGGTCACAGTGCCCAAAACCAATGACTGTACCGACCAAGCTGATAGATTTGCCTTTTACACCTCCCCCTTGGCTGTCCTCTATTACTGATCTACAGTAAGATGATCGCTGTTTGCTCTGGCAGTTTTAAAGTCTATCAAAAGTGAAATCAGGCTCATTTAGAGTTGAAGCTCCAGTGAGAATTTGGGAACTGGAGTCAGACTGGGAGATTCACAGTGTTTGGAGTGAAACAGGATTTTAAGTGATGTGAATATAAGGGTTGGACAGCAGACTATAGGAGGAAAAGAGAAAGATGAAAGATAGGGTCATTTTTTTTTTAGTTTTTCTCTCCACACCGCCTCTAAGGGGAGTCCCCTGTCATTTCTCTTGGAACGATTAGTGAATGTTCCCTGACAATCTCAGGGTAATTGAATTAAAAAGCCACCTAAAGCCCTGGCCTTCAACTCTTTGGTGAAGGGGCTTCAAGTTCTCTAGTCATTATTTACACACTCACACCTCTGCTTCCTACCCCACAAAGAATACCCTGGCACCATGAAATGAGCGTTACATAGGCAGTGGAGGGCTCTGACTTTTGGTCTGTTCCATACGAAATTAGCTTGAAGACGTTAATCCTTCTTTCTTTCTTTCTTTCTTTTTTTTTTGTAGTACTGGGAATTGAACCCAGGGGCAGTCTACCTCCGAGCTACACCCCCAGCCCTATTTTTTATTCTTTATTTTGAAACAGGGTCTCGCTAAGTTGTGGAGGGCCTCACTAAGTAGCTGAAGCTAGCCACAAACCCAGATCCTCCTGTCTCAGCTTCACAAGTACTGGGATGACAAGCATGCGCCACTACGCCCACCTGGCTCAATCCTTCTTTCAACCTCTTTTGGCCTCAGTTCACATGTTGGTAAATGAGGGTGCACCTCTCAGCCTACTTTCCTACCCTTTGATGATGCCTGCCGCATTGGTCAACAGATGTGAGAAAGTATGAGGTTCTGTGGTACTTCGTTGGTAATATGTGGAATTCTGGCAAGCCCCCTAATCGGGTTCACTTTAATGTCATACCAGTACATCCCCTAACACCATTCTAACACAAGGAATATGCTCCCATTACAGGCATGAAGTGGTGATGGGGTCGGGGAAAAATACTAGATTTTACTAATTTACACATCCGTAAGAAGCCTCATTACAAAGTTAGCATAGAATTTCTTTCCCAAGTCCTGATGAAATATCCCCCAACTTTTCACTAAAGTATCTATGCACCCTATGAAATTAATGCTATGTAATCAAACCAATAATCAAAACCCAGGACTAGCAAACAGCAACTAGACTATAAAAGAAAGGTCTGCTCATCATAAGCTTGCTGAACTAGCTTGAAAAAAATAAATAATAGAAGCGGGCGTGGTGGCGCATGCTTGTAATCCCAGTATCTGGGAGGCTGAGATAGGAGGATCCGGGTTCGCGGCTAGCCTCAGCTACTTAGTGAGGCCCTCCGCAACTTAGTGAGACCCTGTTTCAAACTAAAGAACAACAACAACAAAAAAAATAGGGCTGGGGGTGTAGCTCGGAGGTAGAATGCCCCTGGATTCAATCCCTAGTTATGCAAAAATAAATAAATAAATAATAAATAAATAAATAATAGAGCCTAGCTAGCAGAAAAAATAAGAAATAGCCTATGTGGCTTCAAGTAGGTAAAAAAAAAAAAGAAAAAAAAACCTTCATTCTCTGATTCTTTGATTCAAAAGACTATGAGTCTGCACTACACAATGCAGGCAGTAACATGTGTGGCTTCCCGAGACCGTTACGATGCTGCTGCCCTGTGGATCCTGAATGTCTCTCTACCACGCATCTTCCACATCTTCCACCAGACACTGAACATTCACAGTGGAGCGTGGGAAGACCAGGGCAGGGGAAGCCGAGCATGGAACGTGGGCACGCATGGAACCTGCCACTAGAGAGGTTCCTGACAAACACAGAAAGGGAGAGTCATGGCTAGGCGTGATTATGTTTTACTCAACGAGTTTTGTTCAGAATTAGAATGTTTGTCAGCGAGAGTAACAGAGACGCTGCTCGTGAGCCAGGTGTACCACGCTGGCAGCACTGGCAGCTGATCTGGGAATGCATCTTCCATGGGTGGGTTGTAACGGCGGCACAAGGGAGACTACAAAGAAGAAGGGATAGGGATAAGGGTTAGCATATACCTGCCCTCATGGCAAATGAAGACTGCTATAGATAGCCCCTTATTGACGAATTTAAAAAATAAAATGCATATGAAGATAATATAGGGGGAACTGGAGAAGGAAAAATTAAAACACTGAATGATTTTAAAAAATTATTAACTGAGCCTGGAATGGTGGTGCATGCTTATCATCCCAGTACTAGGGAGGCTGAGACAGGAGGATCACAGGTTCAAGGCCAGCCTCAGCTACTTATTGAGGCCCTGTTTCAAGATAAAGAATAAAATAGGACTGGGGGTATAGCTCAGAGGTAGAAAGCCCCTAGGTTCCATCCCCAGTGCCAAAAAAAATATATATATATTAAAATATATATATTATTATATAATATATATTAAGATATATATTATATAATATATATTATATATTAAAATATATATTTTTAAATATATTTATTAACTGGAAGAACCCAAGCCAGTAAAAAGTTTTACAAAATTTATTTAATACTAACAAGAAACAACAACAGAAAAAACCTCTATGTGACAAGGACAGAAAACCATGAAGAGAGGACATATTGAGATGAGATGGTGAAAAGAGATTAAGAATAGACTCAGGGAGATTAAAGAGAGGATGAGATGAGAAGACACGGCAGAGAAACAAGAATTGCAAGGTTCGAATTAAAATGAGTATGGAGACTAATTCATAGAGCACCAGTTCAGTGTAATAGGAGTCATAAATGATAAATCTTTCTAAAATCCAGATGAAAAGGAAGAAATGTGTGAATTATAAAGATTAAGAAAAAATCCTGAGACTTGTAGAAGGAAATAAAATGACGGGCTATCACCTATGAACATTCCAAGAGCGTGGGGCCTATGGAAAGTGCTGTGTCACAGAGAGCAAATACACACGTGGGACACACAAGTCATGGCAAAGCCGGGCGTGGTGGCGCACGCTTGTAATCCCAGTACTTTGGGAGGCGGAGACCAGAGGATCCGGGTTCGCGGCCAGCCTCAGCTCTCTCTCTCTCTCTCTCTCTCTCTCTCTCTACCTACCTAGTGAGGCCCTCCACAACTTTGTGAGACCCGGTTTCAAAATAAAGTATAAGAAATAGGGCCGGGGGTGTAGCGCGGAGGTAGATGCCCCTGCGTTCAATCCCCAGTACCGCAAAAAAAAAAAAAAAAAAGTCATGGCAAATCAGGGACTGGAATGGCAGGTGCGCAGGCCTCCTGCTCTGGCAGCGATGGGATAAAGGGCAAAACTCAAACTAAAACATAACAAAATTAAGGACACTTCTAGGAAACGGAAGTGGGCAGGGCTGATCTTCAAGACAATGCCCCGGCTGCAAAAGGTATCAGGATTGCAGGAGAAAGAATGAGTAAAAGCCAATTAGCAGACAATTGTAGGGAAATACAAGTATGGTTGTAGCCCTTTGAGCCTCACTGCAGTGTGTCATTGCAATGCACCCATAAAAGTATACACAAATAAATAAATCGTAGAAAATTTAAAGGCAACAATAAGTAATCTTCAGAGAAGAAGGACAACAGAATAAAATAATAAAATTAAAGAAAATACTGATAAAACAGTGAGTTAGGAGATGGCAGATAGGTCTGATAGGGAAAGTCGATGTGATACGGAAAGTGTAGAAATCCAGGCCAGGGACTAGAACTTGAAGTAGAAGTGTGTGTGTGTGTGTGTGTGTGTGTGTGTGTGTGTGTGTGAAGACATTTCTTCATACCCCTCTGATCAGCTCTATGGCCAAAGTTTAGAGGAAACACATTAAAATCTCACCTCCTCCTTAGCCAGCCTCCACTAGAGGTTTCAAACGTGGATCCTCTCAAATTTCTCCCTCTGCCTCTCTTTGCACTCGGCAATCTAAGGAATGCAGACTGATCGGCAAGAAGAGAAAATAGCTGGGATTCTCACCCACCTCCCTCCTCACACCGCGTAGACAGACGCGCCTGGAGCAGGGGACCTACGTGGAACAAGAAGGCGGCAGTGCGTCTGACTTTGCCTTTCCAAGTCAAACCTGAGGACACAGCGCTATCGTTAACACTCCTTAATAGGCTACTGGGCGTCATTTCCCAGTGCTCTTAATAGACCGCTGTGTGTCCAGCCAGTCACATTGACAAAAGCTTACTAGAAATCCTAAGTTCACGCCAGGAGTCATTCAGGCAAGGAATCTAACAAATATCGAGTGCCACTTTTAGTTCAGAAAAAAAAATCCCTAATATCTTTTCATATATTATCCTATTCATTCTCTTTTTTTTTTTTTTTGCCGTACCGGGGATTGAACGCAGGGGCATTCTACCTCCGCACTACGCCCCCGGCCCTATTTTTTATACTTTATTTTGAAACCGGGTCTCACGAAGTTGCGGAGGGCCTCACTAAGGAGAGAGAGAGAGAGACAGGGAGAGAGAGAGCAAGAGAGCTGAGGCTGGCCGCGAACCCGGATCCTCCGGTCTCTGCCTCCCAAAGTACTGGGATTACAAGTGTGCGCCACCACACCCGGCTTATGCTATTAATTCTCAAGAAAATGTGTAGGTCCCTTTGACAACCAAGAACATCTGTATTAGGATAATTTAAATGACTTGCCTGTATTTACCATGGAAAACAGAGCCAGGGATTCAAATCCAATCCTGTCTCCGTTCATATTTTCCCTTCTTGACTCAAACTCATCTATATAGTCATTTCTTCACGTTTGACTTTTTCCACCTTCCTTTCTTCCTCTTTGTTTCCATATTTAATTTTTATGTGAAGTTATTACCTCTTACCCATGGGGGATAGGGTCCAAGACCCCAATTGTTGCCTGGAACTCAGAGTTCAGAGCTTTCTATATACTCTGTTTATTCCTATCCACACGTACCTACACTAAAGTTTAATTTATAAATCAGGCACAGTAAGAGATTAACAGTAATGAAAAATAGGACAATCATAGCTAATGCATTGTGATAGTCAATCTAGTTTGTCAACTTGACCGGATCATGACACACCCAAGATCATGTGACTTGGTTGTATAACAGCAGATTAAACAGAAAGCCTGCCCTGAATGTAGGCAGCAGGATTCTGATAGGTGCAGGACTTAGATAAAAGAGGGAGAAGCCACGTAGAGGGATGCGCGACTCTTTCTGAAGAAAACGCATCTGCTCTCGTCTGAGATCTTCGGCCTCCGGCTCATAGAACTGGAACTTCGCCGTTTCTCTGAAGAGCTTCTTGATCTTCTGCTCTAGTCTGAGATCGTCGGCCTCCAGCCCTTCGAGCTGAAACTTCACCATCGTTTCTCCGAAGAGCTTCCTGATCTTCACATCTTGGACTGGACTGAATTAGTGGTTGCTCCGATCTTAAGACTCCAGCTCTTAGACCACTCGACCAGCTACTGATTCCTCTGACTCTCCACGTGCAGTCAGAACCTGGGACTATATTGTTTCAAACTGTAAGCCCATCTGATAAATCTCTTTTTCAAATATACTCATTCTGTGAATTCTGTTAATCTAGTGAACCCCGTCCAATACATGCATTGTAGTGACTGCTACGTGAATGTGGTCTCTTTCTCCCTCTCTCTAACAGTATCTTATTGTATAGTAATGTTTTCCAACCACCATTGACTGAGAGTAACTGAAACTGTAAGAAGTGAAACTGTGGATAAAGGGACAATCGTGTGTATTTGTTTCTTCATGCTGCAGGCTTAATGTGCCTCTTTATCACTCAGCTGTCACTGAGATTTATCTCATATTAGAAAAGCAGAGACAGATGTCGGAGGATGCCTGCGTTGTAAACTGGCTATCTCCACCGGGAATAATTGTTGAGTACCTTTATAAAGCAGCTCACATCTGCTTGTAAATGTAAAATTGCCATAGTCCTTATTTTCAGATGGAATTTTTGCAACAAAAGGTTGTGTTTTATTGCGTCTCTCTTCCTGCATTTTAATGGTCGCATCCTTCAAGAGCCCATTGTTCCTACACACGCGAATGCCAACCTCCTTTCCTTGTCTCCAACCACACAGAAAATGTCACGTGCTCCGTACAGGTTCTCAAAGTCTCAAAATATCCCCACGTAGAAAATATCCCGCATGAGGGATGGATGATGGATGGACGGGATGGAAGGGTGGATGGATTCAATGTCCATTTACAAACTACTGTTGAACATTCTCAAAGATGAGGTTGTTCTTAATAAGCAAGCAGCTTCAAATATCAGTTACCAATACATAAAATATTATTCAATAGATTTTCTTCTCATTCAAGTATAGAAAACACGGACTCATGAATATATTCTGATAAAGGTCATTGAAATAAGACAGAGGAGACATTGCTCCATAGTTTCTATTTTCAGTGTGGTATGCACATAACACTTTTTCACTGTAATAAAGTAAACTTATGAATAGAACTAAAGTGAAGAAGAGCCGGGCGTGGTGGCGCACACTTGTCATCCCAGTACTTGGGAGGCTGAGACAGGAGGATTGCAGGCTCACGGCCAGCCTCAGCTATTAGTGAGGCCCTCCGCAACTTAGTGAGACCCTGTTTCAAAATAAAGTATAAAAAATAGGGCTGGGGGTGTAGCTCGGAGGTAGAATGC
>PVJS01010604.1:0-47642 GCA_004027185.1 Glis glis | reverse complement strand
CACACACACACACCACACACACACACACACACACACTAGAACCAAAGAAAAATATATTAAAATGAAATATTGTACCTTTGAAGAGAGCAAGGAAATGGTACAGGCTCCTTTGACGTCACTCCAGGCCTCTGGGTGGGAGCTGAGGAGGGCAGGCTGTAACCAATGTGTCCACTAGGACTCTCCAACATTGCCAGTCTTGCAGAGTAGTGAGTCCCCTGTCACTGGCACCATCCGAGCAGCAGCTGAGTGAGCCCGTCAGGGATGTTCTTAGAGAGAACTAAAGTCTGTCTGACAAGGCCCCAACTCCGAGATCTGGGCTTCTTGGGGAGCTCAGTTTATGCACTGTTTTCGCCCCCATCTTTTCTCTAGGCCTGGAGCCGTGTGCTGGGAACAGCTCAGAGTGGGCAGGATGCCAGGGAGACCACTTGGGGCTGCAGCCACACCTGAGCAATGCACAGACAGGCAGAGTGGGGTGCGGGGGAGACCACACTCAGAACGCTTCCAGACATTTGGAATAGCATATCGACTATTTTCAAGGTCATCTCACACATCTATATGATGTTTGAAAAAGAAATTATTGTTGTTATTGAAAATGGGACATTTCACAAGCCTAACCTCCTTCTTCCCCTGGCAAGAAACCAGTACCCTTATTTCTTATTCATCTGACCTGTGGTTAAGTCCTTATACATGGAATCATAAAGTATACACTCTTATGTGTCTGGATTTCTTCACCCAACACTATATTCCTCAGATTTATCTGTACTGTTACTTTATAGCATTTAATTCTCACAGAAAGCACCAAAAGGCAGGTCAAAAAGTCCTTAACTATTTGCCATAAAGATAAGGAAATAAACCCAAAGGGACTCAGTGACTTGCTCAGAGGTCGTGCCCAGTAACTGACCAAGCGAAGCACCAAAATCTCCAAGTACCAGGTCCAGCTTTCTCTCCTTACACAGCATTAGCAACCCTGCGGAAGTATTGTTTGCTGGGAATAGTGTAAGAAATGGGTTCGTTCATTTCCTGACTCTCCTTCTCACTTCTTAAGGGACTTGGTTCAAGTCACTTTCCTTCCCTGAAACTCAAGTGGCTCATTTGCAAAATGGTACCCTGTGCCAGACATCTCATAGGCAGTCAGTTACCATTTGTTACATAGATGAAGAAATGTTTGTTAGGAAAGAATGAGATCATGTATGTAAAATCTGTTACAAAAGTTCGCCACCTTGGTGGCACTTCAGAAGGAGCAGCCATAGCTGTATTGAAAAGAGAGACTTCTATCGGGGAAAGACTGTAGTAAAAGACTCGATTTTGATGCACAGGTAAGAATGCATTAAGTTAGAGTGGACTGCGTTTTCTGATACTAGACGACTGGAATGGAAGTTGGGCATTTCCAACATCTGCATTCTTGTTACATCAATGACTTGAATGACCTACTGTACTTACGTGGCCACCTGGAAGGTCAGGTTTGGTGAGCTCTCTCTCTCTCTCGCTGACCCTCTGAAGGCTCTCCAAGCATTTCTCAGACCCCCATTTGCTGCAGCTTTGTTGATATGTACAAAAATGTCAGCTTTTCCAAGCCAATCTCTCCCTGAGTTTTTGACATACATACAGCACTTGTGAATTTGCAACAACCTCTGGGACAGCATAGCTTTGCTCAGGCAGAATGTAAAAGCCATCCAGCTGGCAGGCTGAGCTGAGAAATTCACGTTCATCTAAGTCGGTTTGTGCCTAAATGCTCTCTGGGGTTTTACTTATTTTTCAACTTGCTCTCACTGTGAAAGTTCCATCTTCTAAATGTTAAGTCACTGAGCCATGAAAGGATGCGACGTGGCCACAGCCAGCAGGCAGCATCAGTTGTTCTCTAATGGCCTACATGCCTGGTGCTATCTGCTAGAAATTTAGGAATGGATTTCCAAATATTGTGGCATCTTTATCCTTTAATAGATAATAACTATCATTACAATTTATTGAGCACATAGGATGTGTCAGATTCTGTGACAGCTACTATCTTGGTGTTTTATTTAATTTTTAGAATAAACCTTATGCCAGAGTCGTCGTCGTCATCATCATCATCATCATCATCATCGTCATTTTAGAGTGAAGGAAACTGAGACCTGGAAAGGTCAAACAATTTGGAAGTGGCAGAGCTGGGCTTGGAGTCTAGCACTATCCAATTTCAAAGCTAGTGCCCTCTCCTCTATTCTGTGAGGTATAGCAGGGATGAAGAAGTCTTGATGTAGGGGTCTGGAATATGGGACCGAAGGAAGAAAATTGAATCTGATCTTACTAGTATGCACGGTGCCATTGTTTTCTAAAAGTCCCAGTGAAAACTTATTAAAGAATATATTCCACTGGTGCTGGAGAGAAGCAGGTGCTGACGTACTTGCCAAATAGGAGGTCAAGTGCATTTGTGTTGACCCTAGCCTATGACTGTCTAAAATATGCTGTCTGAAGGCACCCTGAAGAAACAGGCAGCTTTCTAGGTTTTTCCTCCACTATTACCAACTGAATTAGTTAATATTCACTGTCTGAGCTGTGGAAACAGTCACTCAAAAGCTCAGGGACTTATCAGAACCCAGGCTTATTTCTCACTCCCCCACCCCCATTTGACCACTGTTCTACTCAAAGTCCTCATTCTGAGACCAGGCTGATGGAGTTGTCCCCATCTGGGACATACTTCTCATGGAAGAGGGAAAAGGGGCGATGGCAACATGTGGTTGTGCCTCCATTGGCCAGAGCAGTCAAGTCAGGGTCAACAGACTGGCAGTATACATCTTCCATGTGGAAGGACCCCAGAAAGGGACCCATCTGTAGGGATGGACCTGGAGTTTGGCAGGGAACCATTTGAACGAGTAATAAATTATAATGCAATAACTTAGTATGTTTTGTTGCAGTACAGGTTGATGTCCACCCCTTTTAAGCAACCCGGTATCAGTAATCACTACATTTCATCAAGACAATATGCTAATGTTGAGTGGTCACAGTCTCAAAGATGTGTTGACCAGGTTCTGTTGACTATTCTTTGGCTCACCCACAGTCAAAGAGAGAAAGAGAGAGGATCTTGGTACATAAATCCCCTCCCTGGCTTTCTCCAATCAGTCATTTCCGTTCCTTTATTCTTCAAAATGTATTTACTGACTGTCCACTGTCATCATGTCTAGTGGGAGGAACAAAGGCTAAATGAAGAAAAATAAACAAACACAGTATTCCAGAATGATAATATGGAAGGGACGTAAAGAGGCTGAATGAAATGTGTCTTTTATGAAGTTATTCATGGACAACTGTTCCAGGAAGAAGGAAGAGCAAGTGCAAAGTCCCTGGCTTGTGAGCATGTATAAGAATTAGCAAACAAGTGTGGCTGGAGTATGGTGAGAAGTGTTTTAGTCAGCCTTTCATCACTGTGACTGAGATAAACAACTTAAAGCCAGACTTGTTTTGGTTCATGGTTTTAGAGGTTTCAGTCCTTGGTTGGCTGGCCTCATTGTTTGAGGGCTGAGGTGAAGCAGAGAATCATGGCAGAGGGAAGCTGCTCAGCTCATAGCAGCTAGGAAGCAGATATAGAAGAAGGGGCCATGGACAAGATACAGTCACCACAGGCATGTCCCCATGGGCACACCCCTTTCAACGAGGCCCCACCTTTCATAGCCTCCACCAACTCCCAGTAGTCCACACATGTATAAATGAATTAATCCACTGATGAAATCAGAGCCCTCATGATCTAATCACTTCCCCAAAGCCCCATCTCTGAACATTGCTGCATATTCAATATGCATGAGTCTTTGGGGGATGCTTTGCATTTAAAACCAAAAGAGAAGAGGAGATGAGATCCTAGAAACCCCGTGATTAGATCCTACATGAACTTATTATAGGCCATACCGAGAAATTTCGCTTGTGTTCTGAATGAGATGGGAAACACTAAATAGTTTCAAATAGAGCAATAACATGGCGCAACTTAAATTGTGACTGTACTAAAGAGAAACAAGGGAAGAGCAGAGAAAAAGAGAAGAAGACTGGTTCAGTGATCCAGAAGTGAGGCAGCAGAGACTTTAGGGAGGTGTTAGAGATTGGGGTCGTAATCGTTGGTTGGGTTTGAGATATGTTTTGAGCACAGAGTCAAGATTTGCTGATGGATTTGTCAATGGTGGCTCGAAGTCTTTACCTTGAGCAATTGCAAGGACCATATGCTGTGGTGAGTGAGATGGTAAGAGAAGCGGGTTTGGGGGAGGATGATCAGGGCTGCCAAGAATTCTGTTCCATACAGGTTATGCTTGGAAATGTCTCAGTATCTATCAGACATCCTGGTGGATATATTGTCTAATAATCTGGATATGTGAGTATAGATTTGGGAGAGATTATCTGAACTGGAGATATACATTTTTAGTCATCACATGTTGGGGCATCAGTCTCTCAGGACCAGCCCAAGGGTCTGATGCGATGCTAAAGGGGGGGGGGCAAAAGCCGACAGCCCGAAAACACGCACCACGGACCGGGAGGCATGTCTTGCATGATCTCGTTTATTAGAAAGCCAAACCTCTCTTTTATAGTAGAGGCAATACAGGAAATTCGCAATCAGTAGGGCGTGACACCACGCCTCCCTGTGATCTATCATAGGTAGAGGCGCCTGTCGTCTGTGAGTACGGAAGGAGGTAACTACCTATCACAGCCCTCCTGAGGCTAGGTGGGGCTTTCAGCGGGACCTCCCTCTGAGGAATTCGCCAGCGCCATCTTTGCCATTAATATGCTAAATCGCTGCCACGTGGGAGAGGCCCGGTACTCTAGAGCAGGCTTCTGCCAGTCCACCAGGCCCTTTCATGGCACTGGGTAGAGACCCCTGCAATCACAGTATAATAAAATCACAAGACTAGCCGGGCGTGGTGGTGCATGCTTGTAATCATAGTATTTGGGAGGCTGAGACCAGAGGATCCGGGTTCACGGCCAGCCTCAGCTACTTAGTGAGGTCCTCTGCAACTTAGTGAGACCCTGTTTCAAAATAAAGAATAAAAAATAGGGCTGGGGGTATAGCTTGGAGGTAGAATGCCCCTGGGTTCAATCCCCAGTACCGCAAAAAAAAAAAAAAGAAAAAATCACAAGACTGGAAGATCTTACTAAGAAATAGATGCAAGTGGAGGAAGGACAGCCAAGAAGCGAGACTTGTAAATTTCTTGTATTCAGAGAGAACAGGTGAAACCATCAAGGTGAGTAGAAAGGACTGACCAATGAGTCGGAGGAACATAAGAATGTGTACAGAGAAAAGAGCATTCAATTGCCTGACATGGCAGTGGATGGAGTAAGATGCACATTGAGAATTGTCTGCTGGATTTGAAGATGAGGACACAATTGGTGTGTTTGACAGGAACAATTTCAGTGGTAAGGAGAGGATGAAAACCTGAATAACCATGGATTCAGAAGAGATGGGAAAAATGGAAATTGGGACAATGACTTCATTTTAGGGAATTTTTTCTTTTTTTTTTTCTGGTACTAGGGGTTGAACCCAGGGGTTCAATCCGAGCTACACCCCCAGACCTATTTTATTTTTATTTGGATACAGGGTCTCACTAAGTTGATGAAAGTCTCACTATTTGTTGAGGCTAGCCTCAAACCTGTGATCCTCCTGTCTCAGCCTCCCTAGTCCTGGGATTACAAGCATGTACCACCAAGCCCGGCTAGAATTTTTTCTAAAAATAAAAAAGAGCCTAAGAATGCATGCAGTATCTGAGGAGGATGTGGGGACAGGTGAGGATTTTTTTTTTATGTGAGAAACTATAAAATTCTAATGAGGAAGAGTAAGGAAAGTTGATGATGCCAGGTAAGGAGTGGTGCGTATGATAGAGAGATCACCAGGGGAGGAGCTGGCCAAAGAAAGGAGAAGAACAATTTGATCCATAGAAGTAGGAAATGGTGCAAATGTGCATGTTGGCAGGTAGATGTAATGGGAAGGCATGGAAGGTGCTTTTATTTATTTATTTTTTTTTGTATGGTACTGGGACTGAACCCAGGGGCTTTCTACCTCTGAGCAACACCCCCAGGCCTATTTTATTTTTAAGCATGATCTTGCTAAGGTGTTGAAGGTCTCACTGAGCTGCTGAGGCTGGCCTCAAACCTATGATCTTCCTGTCTCAGCCTCCCAAATACTGTGATTACAGGTGTGTGCCACCATGTCCAGCTGGAAGGTGCCTTCTGATTGCTTCTATTATGTACAGGGAAATGGGAAGCAAGGTCATCATGAAGAGTAAAAATGGTAGAAGAGATACTGAAAATTTGACAAGAAAGTGATAGTAAACCAGGATGGTAGAGGAGAAAATGGATTACTGAACTGCTGTGGAATTATCAGAGTGCTGAAAGTCCACTTAAGGTTGGTGGTCAAGTATTAAAGTATCAAATGTTAAATGTTAACATTTGCCATCTTTAGCTGCAGACATGGAATAGGTGTACTATTGGATTTAAATGGGGTAAAGGTTTGTCACAGGAGCTATGGACTAAATCATGTGCCCTCCTAACCTCTACCCAATTCACATGCTCAAGACCTTACCTTCAATGTGACTATATTTGGAGACAGATACTTTGGGAGGTAAATAAAGCAAAATGAGATGAGTTAAGAGGTAATTAATATTAAATGTGGTCATAGGTGGGGTCCTAACCCTACAGCATTAGTAGTTTTATAAGAAAGGGGGGGGAAGGAGACTGACTGGAACCCCTCCCTCTCCAGGTGAGGGCACAGGAGAAGGCAGCCATTTGCCACTCAGGAAAAGAGCCCTCAGGGAAACCCAGTCAACTAGCACCTTAATCTTGGATTTCCCAGTCTATAGAATTATAATAAATGCATTTATGTTGTTTAAATCATTCAGTCTTTTGTTACGGCAGCTCCAGCTGATTAAGAAAAACAATGGGTGAGGATGATAAAGGAGAAGAAAGCCAAGGGAGTTGAGGCTATGTGAGAATTCATCACAGTGCACTGACTCTTTTTATTTTTGTTTTTTTGACTCTGCTCGTCAACCCCTTCTCTACACTTTTCTGGGTCCTAAGTGATTAGCTACCTTTTGGGTCGCACAATCTAGGCTGCTTTGTTCTCTGGCTTCCAGTGGATTTTGGCTGATAGGTGTCTCTAGAAGATCTGAAGGCAGGAGGGGAGAGAGGTCAGCATTACCCTCTCTCTCCCTGCTTCCTTCCTATCTCTTGGTGATGGCTGCACTACTCTAAGTCCCAGCTCTGTGGGCAACCCCTCTTCTGCTCTCCAGCTCATGTTGACCATGAGTCAGGGATCCTTATGCCTGTGCTAGTCCCTTGGTGGTCACCATCCCTTTTGGTTTCTTGTATCCCTGCCCTTCATTCACTTTCTACAATTGAGTGACCCATTTGATTCATATCTGAACCCTGGTGGTCTTACCCTCCACTGCTCATAGGGTTATCCTATGTATGGGTATACCTAGGATGGATCTGGTTCTTGTTCTGGCATATTAATAGTAATCCCTTTCACTCTCAAAAGTATTCTAGTTTTTTTGGATCGCAAAGTCATCCCTGGTCCTTTGGTTCCATTTTCTATGGTCCTAAGTGCGTGTGAATTTGAAACTCTGGATGACCGTCCCACTGGATGGTGTCTTCTTAGAGCTGACTCTCTAGCCTAGGAAAGGGAGGAGGGACAGGAAGAGTTCAATCTGGTCTTTATTTTCATTCTTTCCACTCACTAGGCTCAAAGCAAATAAGATAACAGGACTCATCATGTTTATGATTTACATCTTTCCATGCTTAATCATGTATAATGAAAAGACACTTCCCTAGGGTCACTGGCTCATTAACTTCCTATTTTCTCTTATTTTAGATACAAGTGAAGTCAACCCTAATAACAGCACAGGTGAACTGAGAGATGCCAAGCGACTCTGCAGCCTTTGGCAAGTTGAACTAAGCTCTCATGGTCTCGATTTACTCTTTTGTAAATGGGAATATTAATTATCCCTGCTGAGGAGAGAGGGTGATTAGGATTAAATGAGTTAATACAGAAAGATAAAAAGGAATACCTGATACATACTAAGCATTGTGCAATAGTAACTGCACCACACACACACACACACACACACACACACACACAAACACACACAATCATGTGCAAACACACACACACAAAGTGACAAGGAAAGATGTGTCTATAGGCACAGGAACGTGACTCTGTTTTGCTAAGGAATACAGAATTGGGGCTCTGATGTAATCTTATGTTATAGATCACTGCATTTTGTTGAAACAAAGGGCAATTTCCTGTCTGGTGAGGGTGTGCATTTCCAAGGAGGAGAAGGGAGAACAGGAAAGCTGTGCTTGTTTTAATTTAAGTTGCTCCAGAACGATCTACCTTTGACCTCCTAGAGCGCAGCCACTGGGAAACATAAAACAGCATCTAGTAGCCTGTGCACATTAGATTTTGCTCATGACAACAAGACGAATGACACAGGCATTTATTTTTATAATTTGACATAAATACCGTGGTAGTGGGAAGTCAGGGAGAAGATGTATCATTCTAAGTCAGACACCATGAAGTAATTTAAATAGGGAAAGTATAATATAAGCAATCATTAAGCTTTGAATGGAGAGTAATGATTAAGATGGAAAGAAAACTCTGAAGGGTAATCTGAGCCCAAGAAGATACCCCAAGAAGGGTAAACCTGGAAGGTGCTCCTGTCTCATTGAAGAAGGTGCCATTGAAGCCACTGTGTGGCAGAGAAACGCACTGGCTTATTGGGAAGGAGCTGGTCCACGGTCACCGAGCAAACAGGAACAGTCCACATTCCAGGGCCAGCGGGCAGCAGGTAGGTAGAGGGAGTGGGGCCCTTCAGGGGTGCTAGGCCTGGAGTGCACGGTGTCCACACTGGGAAGGCAGGTGTTTAGTAAGCTTTGCGTCACTCTGACCAAAGTATATGTCAAGAACAACTTAGAGAAGGAAAGATTATTTTGGCTCATGGTTTCAGAGGATTCGGTCCATGGTGAGCTAGAACTATTGCTGTGGGCTTGAGGTGAGGCAGAACATCCTGGTGGAAGGGTGTGGCGGAGGAAGGCTGCTCAACTCATGGGAGTTGGAGCGAAGATGAGCCATTCCAGGGCATGCCCCCAGTGACTTACTTCCTCCAGCTAGGTCCCACCTCCCAGTAGTCCATCCATCTAGAGTCCATTCAGAGCCCTCATGATCTGTTCATCTCCTGAAAGTCCCACCTCTGAACCTTGCTGCATTGGGAACCATGCTTTTAACATATAAGCTTTGGGAGATACATTCCCTATCCAAGCCATAAGAGCACAAAACAAACTCCAGGACACAGGAGAGCTGAGATTGGCAGTGGGCATGCAGAAGAGCTGAGGGACTGCTGGAAGTGCAAAGCTGGAGCACACAGTGCCCATGTTTGTAGCTCTATGGGAAACAGCCCCCTAGGCTGGTGGGCACATAGACACAGGGAATCGATCAATTTGTGTACCACTGCAGATAGGAGCTGGGGAGGTATCTTTTCGCAGAACTTAGAGTGCTTCCATGTTTGGGCCTGTGTTGCTCCAGGTAGAGTCAAGGGCTTACTAGCAGGTCCACTCCAGGGATAGTAGGAGGCAGCGTTTATTCTCTTATAATAATCTCTATTAGATGAACTATTCCACTTTCTGTCCACTATTCCTCCTATAGTGTTGCCATGCTGGTCACATTGACTGAAACCTCTCCTTAGCCAGCGTCTGGTGTAATGTTCCAAATGTAATCATATCTATACAATTTTCACTAAAAACACCTCTTGTGTCTGGCACACTGTTTTTTTAACTAGTGCATTGTGCACTAAACAATAACTGATATACAGCACGGAATTGGCCTTACCTATAGTTCTTATTGTGGATGCATTCTTTCAGTGTATCAGAAAGGACACTTGGCATTTTCATAATCACAGCATTAAGGACTTGGAATTGTATTCCAAGGTAGCATTGCTGTGAGTGACATCCATTTACCGTCTCATTACCAGGAAGGGTCATTCGATAATCTTCTGATGGCATTGGGCAAATCTATTTCTTGAAACTGTTCTCCTGGGATAAACAGATAAAGTCGTCATTTTGCTCACTGTGGTGTCTCTAACTCTCAAAATGACTGATGGGCCATAATGGTGATCCATGGGGATGGAGCCCATCAGTAGTAGGGATAGCTTTCTTTGGTTTCCCTAGCAACTCTCTCCTAGGGACACCATGGCAGCCACATTTATTCCCAGTTAGAATTCTGGGGGAAAAAAATGACAGTATTTCAATGGAGATTTTATACACCTAAATTAACTTTGCTCAAGAGAGATGCATTTCACATTGCTACTATTTTTTACTTTGTGTGCTGATTTCTCATTAGAATAGCAAATTCTGCCCTCAGAGAAGTTTTAGCAGGGAGGGGAGAGTGATGGGGGCTGAGGAGATTACAAAGGCTTAATAGCCCCAATTCCAAAGAGGAAGTGGTTTTCTTGGTTCCATTTTCCAATACAGCCCCAGGGGGAACTAATTTAGAATCTAACCAAGCCCCTTCAAATACATGGTCTCCTTAGCACGGCAGTATTCAATCCAAGGAGAAATAATTTAGTCTTTCCCATTGTTTTTACAGAAAAGCTGGTCTCTCTGTGAAATTTATTACCATTTTTCTAAACCAGGGTTTCTCAAGCTTGGTACTACACATATTTTGGACTGGGTAATTCCTTTTTGGTGGAGGACTGTCTTGTAGGCTGTAGGATGCCTAGTAGCATCCCTTCACCTACTGCCACAAACATAAGTCTCCAGGAGTTGCCAAATATCTCCTGGGAGACAAAATGGCCTCAACTGAGATGTGTAGTCCCAAAGAAAGGTGTCAGGCAATCCCATGAGTAACTGGCTGCCATAATTCCTTATCAGTCCTCATTTTCAGCTTCCCAAACTAGATGTTTCATGCTTCAAGAACCCATGCCCAGAAAGCCTGCCTACTAAAGAGAACTTTACTATATTTATATGTGCTTTGATAAGTTCTCTTATACTCGAGGACCTATCATCAATGTCTTATGTTGTTGTGAGAAGAATTTCTTGGATCCATCTTTGGGCTTCAATCATTTCTCATCTCTCCCATAAGCATCATTTTTATTATACTCCCTTCCTTCCTTCCTTCCTTTCTTCCTTCCTTCCTTCCTTCCTTCCTTCCTTCCTTCCTTCCTCTCTCCCTCCCTCCTTCCATCCCTCCCTCTCTTCCTCCCTCCCTCTCTCCTTTCTTCCCTCCCTTCCCCTTCCTTCCTTCCTTTTTTCTTTCTTGGTACTGGGGATTGAATCCAATACCAGATTGTTGTACCTCTGAGCTACACCACCAGCCCTTTTTATTTTTTGTTTTGAAAAGGGGTCTCACTAGGTTTCTGAGGGTCTTGCTAAGTTGCTGAGGCTGGTCTGGAACCCGCAATCCTCCTGTCTCAGCCTCCAAAGTGCTGGGATTACAGGTGTGCACTACCACACCCACCTATGTACCCCATATTTCTATTAAGAATATCCACATCAGATAAAAGACACTAACACCTGGCAACCCCAAAACATGAAAACTAAAGGAATAATTAAAATAAACGAAAATGAGAGGAGGAGCCGTGATGGTCTACTATGGATTTCACAGAATATAGTTTTATAGATTATTGATTCTACTTGTTCTAATAATTAATCACAAAATTAGACACATCTGGGGGGTAAACTTATGTAACACCTTTAAATCCTAGAAGATAACTAGAATTTTTTGCAACAGTATCTACTGGAAGGTAAGTGAATGATAAGAAAAATGCTAAATCAAGAATATGTGCAGCCCCCTTGTGCTTCCATATGACTGAAATTCCATTTCTAGAATGAAGAAGGATTTACTTGGCAAATTGAATACAGGGACAGAGGTTTTTGTCTGATCTTGAAAAAAGATAGCATTAGTGAGTGTTTTGTTGTTGTTTTCTAGAACATCCACGATGCAGTCAAAATTTACTAACGCTGGAATTGAAGCAAAACTTGAAAAATGTGATGTGAGTTAACACGAGCGCCAGTCATGGGATACCCCAGTGTGTGTTCAGCAGTTTTTGTGGATTGTGTTGGAACCTGTTTTAATCTCAGGATGAGGCCCATGGGACAAGGGAGATGGAAAGACTGAATTTGTGTTTCAGGCTGACTTGAGTTTTGAAATAAATACCGATACTCCCTGACTGTGTGATTTCAGGCATTTTATTTAACCTTTCTGAGTTTCAGTGTCCTCAGCCATAAAGTAAAAGCATAATACCCCCCCCCCAAGGGTCACTGCGGGGATTGTAACCTATGTGCAGAATGTGCGTTGCAGACTGGCGGGGGATGATCCATTTCCCGTGGGATCATTACTCCACGCTGGCACCTCAGGCTCCTCAGCCTCATGCTAACAGAGCTAATAATGCAAGCCATGATCCTTCTTGGTGGGGATGAGCAGACTGCATGTTTATCTGAATCATAAAAAATTACTATCTACTGCAGAGGTTTCCAAATGACATTGGCAGCCTTGCTGATCAGAAAACCTGTGAAAATCAACCACCTCCTGGCTCATACCCTACAGATTCGGATTCGGTGGGAATTTGAGCTTCAGAGGGCTGTCCTAGGAGGTGGCAAGCCCGTTTCTCAGTGTAGCTAATTTGTTTGCTTTGTGGATACTCACCAATGGGTGCACATTTCTGTTATGTGATATGTTAATAAAAGTTTAGTTAAAAATAAAATGACGCTGGGCATGGTGGTGCACACTTGTAATCCCAGTACTTTGGGAGGCAGAGACCGGAGGATCCGGGTTCACGGCCAGCCTCAGCTCTCTCTCTCTCCCTGTCTCTCTTTCTCTCTCTCTCTTTATTTCTCTCTCTCTCTCCTTAGTGAGGCCCTCCGCAACTTCGTGAGACCCGGTTTCAAAATAAAGTATAAAAAATAGGGCCGGGGGTGTAGCGCGGAGGTAGAACGCCCCTGGGTTCAATCCCCGGTACCGCAAAAAATAAATAAATAAATAAAAAATAAATAAATAAAATAAAATAAAATAAAATAAAATGTCTCCCAGGTGATCCTAATGCATAGCCAGGCTTAAAAGCCACTGGTTTCTATCTTTCCAAATCATATTGGTAAGACAAAAGTTGTAAATGTGATTTCTTTCATCATCAGTGAACTAACTAGTGGACAAATGGGCTTGGGTGGCTGGAACAGTCACTTCCTACCATTGCAGAAGAATAGACCTCGAAAGCACACAGACAGCAGGTAGCCCAAGTCTTTTCATTTTACAGCCCAGGAAACTGGGAGCCAAGAGACGAAGAGGATTTCCTTAGATGCCCATAAGGAACTAGCAAAGAGACATGTGTAAACATTCCTGTCCTGCCTCTAGAAAATGTGAGTCACTTGGAAAAGTATGCCCGCATTTCAAACACAGCACTAGATCCACAAAAACGTTGGCCTTGGTTACCTGGAGTCTTCCCACAGATGGAGGGTTTGGCCAGGGCTAACTGCTGGAAGGTAAGTGAATGATTCGTGCCTTTCTGCATCTTATGCTCTGACCCCTACTTTTTATTTCTATTAAAACTTCAAGGAATAAAAAGTCTCAGGAATAAAGCATTTCTACGCTTTTACTCAATACTGCCCTTTATGGAAACTACGTTTCTGAAATCAGAATAACACCCCTCAATTGCTCAGTCTTCCATGGAACCTCAAAGACTGGGAACGTGAAAAATGGATCACTAATTGCCCTCGTTTCCATTGCTGCCCAATGAGGAATTAAAAGCATTAACATGTTGAGCCAAAGATTGCAGATTGTGTAAAGAGTGGCTGGCACACTTCTATTTTTCTTCTTTTCAAGAGCAGTTAATTTTCTCCCGAGGAACTCTGGCTGCTACCATTTTATCCAGAGTCGAATGACTGAAAGCAATTGTGTATTTGAAGCTTAGTGAGTATGGTATTTATTCGTAATTGCCTTTAAGAGATGAATCAGTTAAGATTTACACAAAATGTCAATATAACTAAACACAGGATGTCCAGAGGTGATTGCTATGATTTTGACTAGTGGTTTAGTTCCAAATTTGCTACTTTATTTACTTATTTCGGTGCTGGATAAGTAGGGTAAGCTGTCATAATACTGCCGAGACTTTTCCCTGTGACGATGAATTTAAAAATAGAAAGAGTTGCATTGTTAGAAAGCAATGCATTGTTAATGTCTCAATCAGATGTTAAGCAGATGAAATATGCTAACATCTGACTTCTTAACTAGATAAATACTGGATTTTTTAAATGAATTGACATGGTGAGAAAACTAATTCTATTACCAAAGAAGGACATAGTAAGAAAATAGGCACACTGTGGATAGGTGGATGGAGAATAATAGGCCGAAGCTACTAATTCAGACTCTGAAGTAAGTTCTGTAGTAAATACAGTCAATACTTTGCATCAGTAGATTCAACCAACTATAGATTTAAAATATTCTTAAAAGTCATATCTATACTGAACATGTACAGATGTTTTCCTTGTGTATTAGGTATGATAACTCATCTAGAGATGAGTGGAAGTATACAGGAAGATGTGTATTCAGCACATGCAAACATTATGCCATTTTATATGCAGAACTGCAATTTCCTCAGATGATGTTATTCATGGTGGTACTGGCACCTGTCCCCTGTGGACACTGAGGGACGACTGTAGATAATTTCAGCTTGATCCTCATAATTCAAAGTTGAAATAATGTCCCCATTTTGCAAGGGGGGAAACCAAGACACAGAAAGGTTTTCCTACATTGTCTTAGCTAAGGGCGTGAGAGGAGGAAGCCAGTACAGATCTGGGATCATGGAATGCTTCCACAGAGCAGTGAGACTCCTCTGCATCATCACAGCTTATTAAAGAGTCTGTCACCCTCGATAGAAAATCAAATGTTTGAAGGCAAGCCTTGTGCATTGCTCACATTTCATCAGTCGGGGCCCAGGCTGAAGCACAGCAAGTGTGAGTCATCAGTGGGGCAGGCACACGGGCTCCCTGCTTCTCACCACCCCTGCCTTCCTCTTGGGTCTGTCTAGCAGGAAGAGTCGATATTCTGCTGGTCCGCTGGTCCACATGTCCAAACGCTGGACAGTGATGCTCTGGGGCGCATGTTGCTCCCCTTCATCTGACACTCATTCAGTTACCATCCTTGGCTGGAGCAGGCCTCGTGGCTGGCACTCCTCTACAGTTCTTTCCTCCCTGACACACATGCTCAGCCACGCACCCATGGGTGGTACTGCCAGGCCTGCTTCCAGAGGATCATCACCTCCCGGATTCATGGTTTGGGCATAGGTGAGAAGGTCCCTTTAACATTGGCCTTGGCCACCTGCTGCGGCCCAGATTCCCCAAGAGCTCAGCAGTGGGGTTTGGGTTGCAATCCCATCTAACTATCATAACTACACATACTTTAGTTTTCCGTTTACTACTGGGCCCTGTGTGTGCCACTCCCTCCAAAGTAGAGCTGTCCGTGATGCATCTGAAAATGTCACAACCCAAATTCCAACCGTGGCCACCACCTCTGCACAAAGACTTGTTAAATAAGACATGGCTTGCATCCTGTCCATGCATGCACATGGCTTTGTAAAGCCCCAGTGCCACACTGTCAAGGTGGAGGGCTCTGGCAGGACAGGCTCTTTCCCAGGAGCTGACTGTGCCTTTTGTCAGGATGGGGCCTTGCGTGGAAAAACCAGTGAGGAGAAGGGCTGCGGAGACTGGCGAGCTTCCTAGTTTCTCATTTCTACAGCACCACAATGACTTTAATTAAATACCCACCCTACTAACTCAGCAGCAGCTGGCAAGGCCACGGGCAGAGCCAGGAGCCTGATAAATAGAGTGTAACTGGAGGCAGTCAAACTTCAGGGCCGCCTCTGGAGCCGACCAGCCCCATCTTCTCGCCTGCTGGCATGCAGGGCCAGGGCAGCCCAGTCTCCCTTCCCCGCAGGAGGACTCCCGGGGGCTGGCTGGAGGCAGGCAAGCTGTGCCTTCTCACGCTCTCTTGAAGAGATGCCTTTCTGGACTCTGCTAGTCTTGGCTGCGAGTCTTTTACCAAACTCTTAATTCACTCTCTAAAGCTTTCCTCCTGTTTTTGCATAGCTGTGGATGGAAGCTGGCTTCTGAGAGGCCTCTGCAGCCCCTGGAAGAGAACAGAAGGATATGGTCATTAAAAAGAAGAGACCTGGATTCACACACCACAGTGCAGAGCAGTGGGAAGCTGCAGGCTCTGTACCAGACCCACAGCGGTTCTGATACCAGCTCTTCTGGATCTTACCAGGGTTCCTGAGCTAATCTCCCAACTTTCCCAGTTTTAGTCTTCTTATGTACAAAATGGGAATAATGATACATGTTTTATAGGAAAACTAATTGAAATAAAAATGGTACATTCTAGCCAGGCATTGTGGTACATGCCTATAATTACAGTACTTGGAAGGCTAAGACAGTAGGATTGCAGGTTCAAGGATAACCTTAGCAATTAGTGAGGCCCTCAGCAACTTAGACCCTGTTTCTAAATAAAATATAAAATAGGGTTGGGGTTTGGCTCAGAGGTAGAATGTCCATGGGTTCCATCCCCTGAAAACCCCCTCCCCCCACACACGGTACATTTTGAACCTTCAATAAATGGTGACTATTATATATTATATATTGTCCAAGTAGATGATGAATAAAACCATAGCCTGAGAGAGCTGTGCCAAATAGTGCAAACATTTATGAGCAATTACAATATTTCAGGCATTGTGGTACATGGTCTGTACACCATTCTATGCCACAGGGGAACATCATTTTTCTGTTCCCTCTCTTCAAGGAGGAGAGTCAAAGTCTCAGGGGGGCTGCCTCAAGCCCATCTACTTCTACACCTTGTGCAATTGTTTACCGTCTGGTAGTAGAGTCTATTATTATTCAACAATCTTTCATCCTTTCTCCTCTCTACCTCTGTGTGAGAAAATTCCCTCTTCACCTCACTGATAGTGAGTTTGGTCCTGAACTTGTTTTGGCCAATAGCATGTGAGCAGAGTAACAGTGTCTCAATCCCAAATCTAGGTCTGAAAGGACACTGTGCATTTCTGATCACCATTCTGGGAGTTTCTTATCCATGCCAGTAGTCCCTGCCCCTTTCAGCCTGGGTCCCTGAATGATACACATGGAGATCTGCAGCCTGAAACAGAGCTGATATCACCAACCTGCAAAACGGTGAGCAAAAATAAATGCCCAGTGCTATATGCCCCAAAATGTAGTTGCTGTTTGTTATGCAGCAATAGCTAACACATCCATCTTCCCGAGAACAGGACAGAAAGAGGCCTATTCTTGGATCTGCTACTCTATCTGGGAATTCTAGTGGTCTATATCCAATAGTCAACCAATTGGAAAAATATCTTTTCAGAAATAACTCTGTAGCTGCTTTTCATCCCCTTTGTCCATGTCTAGGCCAAATAAAAGAGAAAATGTTGATTTAGCAGCTATTCTTTTCCAACTTTCCTGTCTTATTTCAGAACCTTTACATTCTTTGACTCCATTAGGACAACTTCCAATGGGGAAAAGGTGGTCATCTCTAGCAGCCACAGGGAGAAGGAATTAGTAATTCTAATTATTATATTAACTGTGGAAGAGTTCAATAAACTAAAAAGGATACAGCAAGTACTAAACAACTCCCATGGTCTAAAAGGTTAGTTGTTTCTGAATGCAGCAAATACTCATTGAGAACATATTGTTGGGATTGTCTGGTATCACTATATAGGATGCACAGTTAAATTTGAATTTCAGATGCATAGCAATTTTTAGTGTAAATATACTACAAAATATGGGATAAATATATAGGATATATTTATACTAAAATTATTGATGGTTTGAAATTAAATTTTAATGGGATGTACTATATTTTTATTTGTTAAGCATAACAATCCTACTACTGTAATCCAGGCATTGTGTTCGGTACTGAGGACAGAGTGTTTAGAAATGGTAGAAAAGGTCTTGGTCCTTATAATATTTTGGGTAGTACATGCATGTACCCAAGATTTATATCAGACATATATACAAAAAATGAACAAGCTGGACATGGTGGTATTTGCCTGTCATCCCAATACCTGGGAGGCTGAGACAGGAGGCTTGCAGGTTCAAGGCCATCCTCAGCACCTTAGTGGGACCTTTATCAACTTAGAAAGACCCTATTTCAAAATAAAAAAATTAAAAGGGCTGGGGGTGTAACTTGGAGGTAGAACACCCCTGGGTTCAATCCCCAGTATGCACTCCCCCCAAAAAAACTTGAACGTAGACATGTATACAAAATTGCATATCATATCAAATCCTGAAATGCAGAAAGCGTGAGTGCTATGGGCTGCATAGGAGGAACAAGGTATCATCATATGGGCTGCCCCTCCCTGGACCCACACCTGTGTTCTCACAGATTGTTCCCCACACTAGTTAACAAGGGAGAGAAAATATTCAAGCCTTTTTTTAATAGCTCTGCATGATATTCTGGCAATTACCAAAGGTAATTAATGCAACGTTAGAGCTTATTCACGGATGGCCTTGAAAGAAAACAGAGAAAGCAAGTTAGCTGGGCGAACAAGATACAGCAGTAATACAGCAGCCAATGTCCTTGGACAATTTATTCAGAAGATGAGAGCGTTTTACATGAGTGTTTACCCTGATTCACAGACTGTGGCTAACAATGTGGTCAGATGATCTGGGACTTGGAAGAAGCTCTGGAGCACTAGTGACAAAGGTGTGTGTGGAACTTTCAGAGTAGCTTCAGAATGTAAATATATCTGAGCCGAGCAAAGCACTTCCACCACAGAGTAACTAGTAATCAGGAAGAAAAACTTACCCAGTCTAGGAATGTCAGTCACCTCCCTTCCTTGAGCCTCCCAGTGCCCAGCCAGTGGACAGGTGGATGGTGGCAGGCATGGAGACCATACAAGTACCAGGAAACCTGGATCTCTCTTTGCTAAAGCTTATCCTGGCTCCCCGTTCCCAAGTGGCCAACTTTCCAGTGGCAGCAAGTAATCAGAGGTCTTTAGCATAGAATCTTAGAGGACCATCTAGACTAGCAGGCCGTTGATTTCATAAGCCTCCTTCCATTATGGAGAAACATTCATTCCTTTTAAGAAACATCAACTTTTGTAGTCACACTTCTGCTACTTACCTGCACATGTCATAGTATATGAATATATTACATAATGTGTGTGTGTGTGTGTGTTGAAACACCAGACCTCTAGCCCAACTGACAGATGATGCCTTCCTTGGAAGAGGTACAGACTTGGCAAAGAGAGGATATACTCAGAACCAGTTTCTAATTCATCTTCAGTGAATTTAATAGTCATATTACAAGGGTCCCTTGTAAGGGCTAGAGCATGGAAGCATCTCATATAATGAAATCTAATGACTCACTAGTAAAAAAAAAAAAACAACTTTGCTTTTCTTCCTGCAAGTACATATTTACTGTATTAGTTTAGAAGTTTTAGAAGCTAGTTAGAGAATTGCTTTCACCCATGAAAACAATGACAATTCCATGGAATTGTAAGTTAAGCATGCCATCTGGCCACTTTGAACTCCTCATGCTATTCAGCCAACCAGCAAAGAAAGGTGTTAGATTATTGGCTGGGGCATTTAATCCTACCAAGGGAAAATAGTGTTGAGTTAAAGAGTGGGGTGGGAAGAATTATAAATGGAATGCAGGTGTTTCCCTGGGCACCTCTTAGTTCAGCTCCACTGAACATGGGATGCTAAGTGGCAGGGCCACCAGGGGCTCGTGTCCTACAGGAAGAAAGGTTTGAGTCAGGGCACTACACATCGGTTACATCCTAGGAATAGTCACTGTGCAAGGGAGATGGCCTCCCTGATATTTATTTATTTTTCATAAATTTTTATTGGTGCATTATAATTATATATAATATTTGATTCATTGTGATATATTCATATATGCATATAACATAATTTGGTCAATTCCATTCCTTAGTACCTCCCCCCCCCAGGTCACCATCCTCTACTTTACTGGTTTTCCTTCTATTTTCATGAAACACCCTCTTACTTTTCCTTCTCTAGCTTCCACAAATGAGAGATAACATACAGCCCTTGATTTCTAAGCCTGGTTTATTTCGCTCAACATGATGTTCTCCAGTTCCATTCATTTTCTTGCAAATGACATAATTTTGTTCTTTAAGGTTTAATAAAACTCTATTGTGTATATATACACCACATTTTCTTTATCCACTCTCCTGATACTTATTTTTACACAGGTTACATTAATTCAAATTTCCAAAATATTGAGACAGTATCAAGAAAGAAAAAGACATTATCCAGAAACCCTGGACCCCGAGCTAGATGCATTAGCTGAAAGATTTGTGATGTCTCTTTGGATCGGGTATGGGTGGGGATGGAGTGTGAATGAGATTTCCGTATATAAGGTGGCTAGGTGAAAATTTTATTTTGAAAGGTGATTATGGGAAGAAGACCGGATGAGAATGTGTGGTTGCCAAGCATATATGTACCATATGGAACTAAACAAATTTTGGTTTCCAGCATCCAATGCCCTTCCCATTTAGGGTAATACCATAAGAGAGAGACACATTCCTACCCATCTCTCTAGAGGTAGAAAGGAGAGTACACATGAATTACACTGAGGCAAACATTCTCTATTACCTGAGACCCTTAATCTTAAAGGAGTGTGGTCAAAAAGGGGCAGCCAGTAATCATTCACAGTAGGTACAATGGTAGAGCTGAAAGTCCAGTGGGTGGGCATCTTGGGACAGAAGTGTCAGCTACCTATAATTTGGGTTCCAAAGAAATACTTAAGTCAAGCTCTCTCTCTTGTGTACAGACTTCCTTGGACCCTGGCTGTTTTCTGACCTGGCAGTCCTGTTATCCCTATCGTGCTCTACACTAGACGGGATTCTTCACTGAATGCTCCACGTAGTTTATTAAGCCAGATTTGATGTATGTTGTTACAGCCAATATCCCTGCATGGAATAAATGGGTTTTCACAATGAGAGATCTGAGGCCTAGCCTAGGGGTGTGCGTGTGGGGGAAGTGCAGTGACGATCCTTATCATTGGAAGTAAGGTGATCAAAGAAGAGTCTAGAGCTTTAGATGCATTATGCATAGAAAACTGATGTCATACATGATGACGGCAGGAATTTGGCAGAAGCAGAACATGGTGGAGCAGATGCTAGGCTCTTCAGAAAATGATGGGAGGGGATCAAGTGGCCATGTTGAGGAGAATAAGGAGGAGGCATAGAACAACGTAGCCAAATCCATCAAGTCTTAGAGGCGCAGTGATTTTACACAAGGTAGAGATGTTAGGATGTGGATCAGGCACCAGAGAGCAAGGAACATTCAGCCAAAAAATCTGACCCTGTGGAAGAGATGCCAAGGAACTGTGTCCTCATGGGAAAAACAGGTTTCAGATAAAACTTAAGACCTCAAAGAATGGGGAGAGAGAGAGAGAGAAGAAAGGTCTAGAAGAGTTCATCCACCATGAGTTCAACAGAGAGTGATGAGACCTTCCAGAGGAGAGTCCTGGGGTGTCAGACCAGCTGGGAAGCTGCATATCCAGTAATGGCTGACATATGGAAAGACATGACACTTAAACCAGGGTGGATGCGACACATGGTGTATTCAGCCAGAACAAAGTCATCTAAAAAATTAATTCCACCTTCATATGTAACTACACAAAGTGTGCTATGTGTGTTCCCAGGTAGACTGATGAAGTAGTGACAGGCTGTGTGCTAGGAAGACCTGAGTTCTACCTCTGACTCTGTCACTTTGCAGCTGTGTGATTCTAGGTCTTTTGTTTTGACTTATTCATCCGTACAATGGGATCGATGAGGCCCTTACTACTTGGTGGTTGTAAGTATCAGAAAGATGATGGATAAAAGTGATCTTTGAAAAAAATCATTTGAGAATAATCTTAAGCTTACACGTTGAAAGAATAAAAAAGGTATAAAAATGAATAAAAATGGTACAGATTACAAACATACATCCTTTGCCTAATTCACCTATTGCACACTTTACCCTATTTGAACTCTCTCTCATTTGCACTCTCTCTCTCTCTACACACACACACACACACACACACACACACACATACATATCTATAGAGAGATAGCTGGGCACAGCTGTACACACCTGTAATCCCAGCAACCTGGGAGTCTGAGGAAGGAGGTCCCCAAGTTCAAGGCCAGCCTGGGCAACTTAGCAAGACCCTGTCTCAAAATAAAATAGAATAATGGCTGGAGATGTAGTTCAGTGGTAGAGCAAATATTATATACATAATATATCATGGTCCTTAATGCCTAAACACCTCAGTCTGTATTTCCTAAGAATATGGATGCTCTCTTGCATAACTACAGTAGTCATCAACTACATGAATTTAACAGGATACAATAGTTTTCCCTAATTTACTATTCCTCTTCCAATTTTGCCAGTTGACCCAGTTCTGACCCTCATGGCTTTTTCTTCCAGCATGGACCCAGCCTAAGGCTTGGTTTTGACTAAATTGTCCCTATCTTCCCTTAACCTGAAACATTTCCACAGCCTTTCTATGTCTTACAGGCATGCCCTTTAAAACAGTTCACCACTTACCTGCTGTGTCAGTCAGCTTTTCATTGTTGTCACCATAATACCTGACCAAAAATCCCAGAGGAGGAAAGATTTATTTTGGCTCATAGTTTCAGAGTTTTAGCCCATGGTCAGCTGACTCCATTCTTTTGGGCCTGAAGTGAAGCAGAGCATCATGGCAGAAGGGTGTGGTGGAGGAAAGCTGTTCAGATCATGACAGACAGGAAGGAGAGAGACAGAGAGAGAGAGAAAGAGAGAGAGAGAGAGAGAGAGAGAGAGAGAGAGAGAGAGAGAGACATGCACCAGGGACAGGTCTAATACCCAAGACCATGCCCTCAGTGACCTCCTTCCTTCAGTCATGCCCCACCTGCTTGCAGTTTCCACATCCTCCCAGTAGTCCATTCTGGTTATTAATCCATCGGATGGACTAATCTACTGACGAGGTCAGAGCCCTCAGGATCCGGTCTTTTCACATCTGGACACTGCTGCGTTGCCTGAGCTTGGATGGGGGGGCATTCCAGATCCTAACCACAGCATCTGCTATTTTCTTTCTTTCTTTCTTTCTTTCTTTCTTTCTTTCTTTCTTTCTTTCTTTCTTTCTTTCTTTCTTTCTCTTTCTTTCTTTCTTTCTTTCTTTCTTTCTTTCTTTCTTTCTTTCTTGGTACTAGGGATTGAACCCACAGGTGCTCCACCACTGGCCTACACCCCCATCCTTTTATTTTTCATTTTGAGACAGGGTCTCGCTAAGTTGCCCAGGCTGGCCTCAAACTTGCAATTCTCTTGCCTCCTCCTCAAAAGTAGCTGGGATTATTAGGCAGGTGCCACCACACCCAGCCTTCCCTACTATCTTTGATGAACACCCCAAATGTCAACCCCATCTGTCTTTTGTCTTTCTTCTACTCTGTGCTTCTTTGTCCTTAAAAGTAGCTTCATATTCCTCTCCACAGTGTGTGTGTGTGTGTGTGTGTGTGTGTGTGTGTGTGTGTGTGTGTAAATCTGTGAACGTGCATTGTAAACCACAAAGTAATCAGCAAGTCTAAAGTATGCTTGACTAAAAACAAAACTAGAAAATGGGGTTGTGTTGAACACCTTTTTCCTGCTGCCTTGTTGCTCATTTCTCTGGCTGCCTCTCTTCTTTGCTCATTTCTCTTCTCTCTATCAGATCAGGGACTCTTTTCTGGGTCCCCAGAGCACTGTAATTGTGCCTTACTGAATCATAGTGCTATTATCTGCTTATAAGCCTGGATCTTTCACCAGCTTGAGAGACAAGAACTATGTCTTATATCTTTTTCTATCCTTAGTACCCACTAAGTCCCTGGTGCACAGGAGGTGGTTAGCAACGAGATACAGAAGCAATGCATGAGCGAATTAATTCGAATCTATCTAACTATATTCCTGGGGGAGGCAATGATATATTGGAAATTATTCTGTCTTGGTATGTGGGTGAAGTACCGAGTCACAGCATCTGCGTCACTAGGAAGAACACTGGCTTATTGGAGACATCACACCCGTTCAATTATTTAGAAGTTATTAAATCTACTTAGGCCCATGGTCAACATAAAGGTATCGATGTGAAAACAGAGTAATTAATAAAACAAAAATCACATGTTGGAGGAAAAGTTAATCTTGTTTAAATTAATACAGATGAAAAAACTGGTGTAAAAATGGTGTACCAGATGGTATCAATACATTACACTAATTTTCTATTCACATGTTCAATTATAGTTTAAATAAAAACTAATATAGGTAATTTATCTCACAGAGTTTGTATACAGCATCTGATTAAAAATTTCCACAATGTCCAATTTACCCACCAATCTCACACTGCAGAACTACACAGCAAGCAGGGCATGATCCTCAGGACATTGCAGAAGGGGTGCTGGCTCGTGTGGGTGCTAGGCAGGAGGTGTCACAGGACTGGAAGTCAGTATCGATTTCTGCATCCCAAGAGTGTGGTTGCCAGATGAAATACAGACTGCCCAGTTAAGTGTCAATTTCAGATAAACAAAGAATAATTTTCTAGCATAAATATGTTCCCCAATACTATATGAGACACATAATAAAACTGTATTCACAGTTACCAAGTACTTTACTGTGCTTTCTTTTACTCTTTGCAACAGATCCAGGACCTCAGATTAACTGGAAAAGAAGCAGAAGCCCTTAGAGAACAATGCATCTGCCATTCCCAGGGCTATCTGAAGATGGGTCCGCCTTGGGCATCACAGCAGGACTTCCCAGAGGAGCCAAGAGGTGCTGGGTGGAGAGGTAGGGCCAGGCCCTTTGACCCTGTCCTGACACTGGAAATTGGCAGGTCCAGACTTTCCTTCTTGGTCAAATCTAGAGACATGTCAACATCAGAGACAGGGAGAAGCCTGTTTCCACCTCCAGAGACACTATGCAAATTAAATACCGGCACCTGTTCTGTCGTGTCAGAATTACTTTAAACAGAAAGGGTGCCGGGCATGGTGGCACATGCTTGTAATCCCAATCCTTGGGAGACTGAGACAAGAGGATTCCAAGTTTGCAGCCAGTCTCATCAACTTAGTGAGGGCCTCCACAACTTAGTGAGACCCTGTTTTAAAATAAAAAGAATAAAATAGGGCTGGGTGTATAGTTCAGAGGTAGAATGCCCCTGGGTTCCTTCTCCAGTACTACAAAAATCAAACAAACAAAACCAGGAAGGGGGAGTGTATGCTAAAATCTTTAAGTTCTGAAGAGGTAAGTAGCACTAAAACTGAAATAAAATTGGAATAATTTAAAATGATAAGATTTTGTACAAGTATAAGAGACCTGCATCAATCATACATCCTTCTGTTGTGGTGGGTGCCCATGGTGGTGAGACAATCAGACAGCAGAAGATACAGGGTCACTGTAGATGGGGCAAGATGCTGCTGAGCACTATAAATGGGTACAGACAAAAGAGACAGGGGCTCTTGGCAATCTTTCTTTACAATATGCAACAGTCTAGTAAATGAGGACAGGGATAAAGAAAGAAGAAATGAGCTTCTGAGTTAAGCAAATATGGATTCATGTTTTGGTCCTACCACTTACAATCCATGTGCCCTTCAATGAGGAACACGCAGTGATTGAGTCAGGACGTCCTCTTCAGTCAAACTAGGATGTCTCAGTTTACTTTGAAAAGCATCCCCAAATCAGATGGATTGATAAATGAACAGAGGGTTAGATAGATGAATCAAGATGTGATAAAGCAAGGACAGTTAAGATGTCAATGGTAAAATATAAGTTGTTTGTATTTAGGGTTGTCTGTCAAAATTATTCATCTTTTCTGCACGTTTCAAAATATAGTTGGCCCCTACATCAAAAATACTTGAAAAAGTAATTGCAACCCCTACAAGCCGGTACAGACATTTTTCATAATTCCTTAAGCAACTGTATTCATACTAAAATATTGGTGGGAAAATACCCACCTCAGAATTATGGTAGGAATTAAATATGATGGTGTACAGGTGCACCAAACCTGGTGTCCCAACCTCCTGCTTTCCTTCAGTGGCACACAAAGATGTCTCACATCACTCATGGCAGAGGTCAGAGAGATGTCTGCAGTCATAATGGTCCCCAGCTGTTCCATGGCACCTGCGTTGCCCACCTGCTTCCAGCACCTCTGTCTGTTCTACATCACAGGGAAAAAGTAGTCCATGTGCAGAGATGATTGTCAGATGCCAAGGGAGAAGCCGATGGCTAAGAATAGAGAAGCTTGTCTCAATATGGGCAAATCTTCAGTTGGTAAATGTTACTGGACTTGGGGAGGGGGTGATGCCTTAGAAGTAGCACAAGAAGAAGCACAAACTGCTGACCGTGCTAACTCCAAAAACATGGCTATTTAGATAAAATCCCACTGGACAGAAAAATTGTATTGAACTAACTGAGGTCTCTGCTCATTCATTCCACCCCATCCATCCTCCATAAGGAAAGTATGGCAAATAAGTGTTTCCTGTATCTGTAGATGCCATGAAGTAGGAATATGAAAATATGATGGCTTGATTAGTTTAAATAAACTGTCACTTTTTCCTAGCCTCAAAATTTTCTCTGATTATCGTAAAATAAAATCTGTAAAATGCTTAATTCCTTAAGCTTTATCAATTTATAGTTTTTGGGGGGGGGCAGTACTGGGAATTAAACCCAGGGGCATTCTACCCCTGAGCTACACCCCCAGCCCTACTTTTTATTCTTTATTTTTGAAACAGGGTCTCACTAAGTTGCAGAGGTCCTCACTAAGTAGCTGAGGCTGGCCGCGAATCTATGATCCTCCTGTCTTAGCCTCCCAATATAACTTATTTTTAATAATATACTTGCAGTTTGACTTAGTAAATGTGGACCTGTTTTTTTACTTGATCACCCTTTTCCTTTTCTTCCAATTTTACTTTTCAACCAAATCCTCATTTACAGCTCAAATACCATTTCTCTGGATCCATTTTGAACATTCACACACTGAATAGAATTGCCCTTTTCTGTGTTTCACAGCTTCTTGGGGTTAGCCTTTTGCTATGGGGAATTGTGCGTGTGCTTTATTGATCCTTCTACTCTTTGGGTAAAAAAAAAATCACATCTTTAGTCTTCAGAGTTCCACACTCAGTGCCTTAAATATAACAGATGATCAACTACTGCAAAAGAAAAAGAATGCAGAAAAGGAAAAACTTCATCTTAAAAATAAATAAAATACATTGACTGTGATAGTTAATCTAATTTGTCAACTTGACCGGATCATGACACACCCAAGATCATGTGACTTTGGGTGTGTAACAGCAGATTAAACAGAAAGTCCTGCCCTAAATGTAGGCAGCAGGGTTCTGATAGGTGCAGGACTTAGATAAAAGAAGGAGAAAGCTGCGTAGAGGGATGCGTGACTCCTTCTGAAGAAAACACATCTGCTCTCGTCTGAGATCGTCCGCCTCCAACTTTGCCGTTTCTCTGAAGAGCTTCTTGATCTTCTGCTCTCATCTGAGATCATCGGCCTCCAGCCCTTCGAACTGAAACTTCACCATCGTTTCTCCAAAGAGCTTTTAGACCGCGCGACCAGCTACTGGTTCCTCTGACTCTCCACGTGTAGTCGGAACTCGGGACTACATTGTAAGCTGATCTGATAAATCCCTTTTTCTATATACTCATTCTGTGAATTCTGTTAGTCTAGTGAACCCTGACCAATACATTGACCAAATGAAAAGACCATGGCTCCTTGAAGAGATGGCTGATTCCAGGGTAAGAGCAAAAATAATAGAAATAAGGATCCTGTTAAAAAGACATGGAAGCTAAGTTGAAGGGTCTACCAAATATGGGACAGTTTGAGCAACAAAATAAATAAATGCAATAACCCACAGAGTAAAATAAGAGCCTGTGAGTCCTCACTGAGATAAATGTATAGTGAAAAAAATTAATGGTACAGAAAGAAATTACTTCCTTACAGAAGAATTCCGATTAAATGTAAAGAAATAATGGAATATTGCCACTATATTTTGGCAATGAATAATAGTAGTGATTGTTTTGAGAAATATCAAGGATGCTAAAACTAGTAGGCTTAAGTAGATGGTGAGAACTGATCTATGTTCATAGTCTCTATGTGTCTCCTCACAAGATACCTGATAATTACAAAGGAAAAATAAGGGTTTCCAGTGGAGAACCCTGGCAGATACTGCCTTAACCTATTGATCAATGTTAATATCACTGATGCTCTTAGTTCAAGCTGCCATAACAGAATACTGCAGACTGAGTGGCTAATAAACAACAGACACATGTATCTTATAGTTTTAGGGGCTGGGAGTCCAAGGTCTAGGTGCCTGCAGATCTGGGGTCTGTGACGGCCCACTTCCTGCTTCACAGGTGACTGTCTTTTCATTGTGTTCTCACTTGGCAGAAGGGTCAAGGGAGCTCTCAGGAGTCTCCTTTATAAGGGTACTAATCCCATTGAAGAGGACTCCATCCTTATGAACTAGTCACCTCCCACAGACCCTAACTCCTAATATGATCACATTGAGGGTTAGGGAGTTTACATATGGATTGAAGGGAGCCCACATATTCAGTAATAGCCCTAATTATGAAAGAAATCATTACCATGTGCCTCCTGGTATGGTGTGCTGAGAACACATGACTTTGTAGTACTCCTAACAAAAATATGCTTATAATGAGTCTGAACACAAGGACACATTAGACAAATTCAAACAGGGACGTACCACAAAATGCTCGTACGTGTTGTTCAAAAATGTCAATCATGAAAGACAACGAAAGACAAGGAAGTGCTCTGAATTAATTAAGACTAAAGAGACATCACATGTAAAAGTCGTGTGTAATTCTGAATTGGATCCTGGGCCAGATAAGGTTTTCTTTTGCTATATAGACATTAGTGGGACAATTGATGAAGGTTTTTTTGTTTTTTGGTACTGGGGATCGAACCCAGGGGCACTCTACCACTGAGCTAACTCCCAGCCCTTTTTAAATTTTTATTTTGAAACAGGGTCTTGCTTAGTTGCCAAGGCAGGCCTCGAATCTGCATCCTCTTCTCTCAGCCTCCCAAGTACTGGGATTATAGGCTTGCAGCCATGCACAATTTGATGAATTTTCAACACCTATTGACTAGATAATATTACTGTGTCATAGTTAAGTTCCTGATTTTGATAATGGTACTGTGGTTATATTGAAAAATGTCCTTGTTTTTAGGAAACACACAGTGAGGTATTTAGAGGTATAGGAGTATCATTCAAACAGTTCAGGAAACTTTAGATAGATAGATGATAGATGATAGATAGATAGATAGATAGATAATAGACAGATGAAAGATAGAAAAAAGAACAAAAGAAAGAAAGAAAGAAAGAAAGAAAGAGAAAGAAGAAAGAAAGAAAGAAGAAAGAAAGAAAGAAAGAAAGAAAGAAAGAAAGAAAGAAAGAGAAAGAAGAAAGAAAGAAAGAAAGAAAGAAAGAAAGAAAGAAAGACACAAGCATGGAGAGAGAGACAGACAGACAGACAGACAGACAAAGGTTTCAGGATAAAGTTTATATAGAAATTCTAAGTAATATTTATTTTTGCAAGTTGTCTCTAAGTCTGATATTATTTCACAATTTCAAAATGAATAATACTTTTGACATAAACTGTATATATTTGTGTGTTACTAAATTTAGCCAATTTTTGAAGATTACATTAAAGGCACATTTTATATGTTCTAATTTCCCCCAAATTTCTAAAATTTTAAGCCCCAAAATTGCCAAAAAATAAAAAAGAGATTTATCTCAGTTTCTCATGGTTTCTGAATTTCTGAGAATTTTACTTTTCTTGTCATTTAAAAAACTTCTTCTAGAGCACTGATTTCCTCTGATAAGTGACCAAAATTTAAGGTCAAATGAAAACTCAGCAGAGTTCAAGGCAGGACCCACTGTGACATTACCCAACGTACCTGGGCTTGTCATGAAAGGATTTCACGGCCCCTGGGTACTGCAGTTCCAGTCTACTTCAACACATTTGCAGGTCATTCCATTCTTGTGTTGTGATTTTTTTAGAGATCTCCCCCCATTCCACTCCACTCCCCACACCCACCACTTGAGGACAAGTAACTTGGGTTTTTATGTTATCTCCACAGAGCCTGGCAATATCCAAAATGTGGAATGCTGGAAAATATTTATTATGATCTCACACTTTTAAACCTTTGTTTGAAAAAATTTGTCCTCTTAAATGTCTACATGCTTTGTTTACTCACAAAGCTATTCCTTAAGCAAAGGGCACTAGCATTTATTGAAGGTCTGCTACACCAAACACTCCAAAGCTACAATCTCATTCTATCCTCAGCATTACCATATGAGATAGGGAGTTATGCCCATTTAGCAGATGAGAAAATTGAGGATCAAAGAATTTTTCAAGTTGCTGAAAATTCTATGGTATGAAAGTGGCAGAATTAGAATTTGAACTCAGGGCAATCTAATGCTGAAGTTCATATATTTCTTTTCTATTACACTCAGTAATTCTCTATTCCAATCAATTATTCTATTTCATATTTTAAACTGACATCCTTACTGAATAGGCACGTCCATGAATAAGTGATCCTAATAGAGGCTTCTTTCTGGTCCTCTATAGGTTTGAGGGTGCCAGGGGTGCTGGAAGATAGAAATGTGGATATGGAAAAAATAAGTTTAAAATGAAGTTCACAGCCACTTGGAACTAAGGAATAAAACAGTCACTTATTGACATGTTTTCTACAGTATCTGCTCTGGGGAATCATTCACAAATGTATGTGTCCCCACATTTTATCACTGAGAGAAAGCAAGAGAAGGATTCCAAGAAAGATTGAGAGGCATCCAGTCTCAGATTCCTATTAAGTGTCATTCATGAGAACAGCTGGTTTGTTCAGAAATAATGATAAGCCAGGCTGTTGCTTTCCTCAACACCTGCTAAGCTCATTTCACTGTGTAGCAGAAATAGAAGTTGTGATGTTGGGAACTGCAAACATCAGAATGGCGAGATTGAGAGGTGCAGCTCCAGCTCACTCGGACCCAAGCCCCAAGGCCCCTCACTGCCTTCTGACATGGCCAAATACAAAGACAGGCAAATGCTTCTGGGCCCCCAGCAAAAGTTAGGCCACTCGTCCACCAGGAAGGAGAGAAGGCACACATGCAAAGGAAATGTAAGAAAATAATGATGATGATGATGATGATGATAATAATAATAATAATAATAATAATAGCTAACAGGTGCTGACCTATTTTAGAGGAAAGAAAAACCTCAATGCAAGACCTGGTAGGATGCAAAACTGAAGACAAGAAAAATACCCCTCAACACCCTGTCACTCCACTCCTCACAGTTTAGCCCTGGTAGCCGTGGTCATTGGCAAACATCTTTGGAGAGCAATTTGGAATTCTCCAAACTGACCCTCGCATCTTGGGGGAGATGCTCAGTGGCAAATGGGAGTGACCTGGTTTGAAATCTAGGGAGCTCGAAGGATCCTTCATCAGCTGAATAACAGCTGGTGTCCAGAGTCACCACCATGAGGAGCAAACGAATCACTCAGCGGAGCCCTGTCCAAATCCGTGTCTCACAAAATCGCAAGCTATGATAAAATGGTCAATGTTTTGAGCTTCTCCATGTGGTGATAGTTTATTACACATCTATAGATAATTGGAACACTGGGCTTCAGAATCCCCCTCTGTCAAATAAAAGGATTGGCCTCCACCCACAGCAAGACTCCTTACAATCCTGCACAAATGATCCCTGAGATGTATATGTACTTTGAGCCCTTTTTATCTGAGTGAGAAGTAAATGTGCACTAATGTGGTATTGTGTTAGTCATTCTGGCGTTCAAGTTGCAGAAAGAAATACATTTTTGAGCTACTGCCTTGGCCCTGAGGGTTCTCTGTAGACTTGGAATATTTGGCCAGATGGAGCCTCAGAACAGACCACGAGAGTGGGATCCACTCTGCCAATACTCACAGCCCCTTGCGTATGGTGCTCCAATCTCATTCAGAATTCCGCTAGTCACAATGCAAGACCAGCAGGCCAAAAACAGTCCCCTTCTCTCATTAAGGAACTGCTATGAGACCAAGAAAAACCATTCTAAAAATGATGAAGTAAGAAAATGTACAAACTAGACAAAATTCCATAAATAAGAACACATTCCTTCTATACACCACTTTCCTTAATAACATCTTTAAGGGCCCGTCACTTACAAATTTATCTCAGCCATGTTTGAGCCTATTTACATCTTTACTATCTCGGGATAACAAGCTCCCTATCATCTTTATATTTATTTGTCCTAAATTTACCTCCTATAAGCTAGTTTTAGTAATATACCAGCTCCCTCTCTCTGTGCGTACTACCAGGGTTAGCAAATCCAAAAATCTGAGTTGAGAAACAAAATAGACTGAAAATTAGCCCTGTCAAACTCTCTGTAAAGTAAGCCTAGTAATAAATATAGAAATGCATAAAAATTGAATATGGAGTTTTCCGATCAAACAGATTCTCATGAAAATCTGTCAGAAAAATACCAAGTGAAGAATGAAGGAGGCCACATTGTCTCCAACCTGAAGGGTCACTTGGTTATGATTTCAGACTGTGCAGTAGAAAAGGCTGAGAGTGCCGGGCGTGGTGGCGCATGGTTGTCATCTCAGTACTTGGGAGGCTGAGACCGGAGGATCCGGGTTCGCGGCCAGCCTCAGCTACTCAGTGAGACCCTCCACAACTTCGTAAGACCTGGTTTCAAAATAAAGTACAAAAAATAGGGCTGGGGGTATAGCTCGGAGGTTGAACACCCCTGGGTTCAATCCCCGGTACCGCAAAAAAAAAAAATTAGAAAAGGCTTAGAGTCCAGTGTATCTGAAAGTAAACCACATCCCATTTATTGCCCACATGCCCTTGACAAGTTTCACAACCACCTTTAGAGCGCAGAGTTTCACATGGAGAGGGAAGGAACCCTAGTCGTTAGGACTTCCTAGGAAGCCAGCCTGCTTGGGGGTACATCCTAGGGTATAGCTGTGGGACTGTGAGGAAACTACTAAACCTCTTTGTACTTCAGTGTTTTTATCTGTAAAGTGCAGAAATAATAAGACTGCCGCATTGTGTTCTCAAAAGCTTTCGTTAGGTTTAAATATGTAAAGCTCTTAGAATGTGTCTGGGACCGTAAAGTATTAGCAGTTATGACTACAGTAGAGTATTAAATAAATGATCATGCTTTTTTTTCCTTCTTCTGCAACTTTTATGATAAAAAATGAAGCTCTGTTGTTTTCTGGTTCTAAAGAGGCTGACATTTGTACCATGCAAATTAAAATTGCTATGCATGCATATCGGCTAGCTTAATTGTTGATTAAACGAACAACCCCAAATAACTTTAAAGTAGGAAAGACTTTGGACAAAAGGAAGAGTTTCTGCATTGCCAAGGTCACTAATGCAAGTGATAGAGGGATGCAATGCATTCTTTCATGGGAGTCTTTAAGAAGAGATTAAATACTTATGTGTCCTGGTTGCTAGTTAGGAAGTTCAAAAGATGTCACTGAATGTCAGTAGGCCAGGGGTTTTCTAGGTCATCCTTCTGACTTTTGAATTCTTAAAAGATTCTGAAAATGCAAAGCATGCAACATATTTGATTGTTGGTTACAAAGCTTTGTTTCTCTTAGGGTCTCCTTATTTGGTTTCACTGTTTGTGACACATAACTGGGCGGCTGGCAACAGCCATGCACCAGGCAGTGCAGGGGCAGCCACCCCTGAAGCGCCAGGAAGAGCTGCACACTCTTTTCCAGGGCTGTATCCAGGGTCTCAGGGCCAGGGCTGGTCACTGAGGCCTATGGACCTCACATCATCAGCAGAAGCTGTCATGACCATGCTATATCACTTCAGGCCTGTGGAATTCACCTGCCAAAGCTGCTGAAGTTTCCCCGTGTCTGTGCTTGCCAGTGCTGTCTGGCTGCCAAGGATGCTCGGCCTGTATTCAGGACTGGAGCAAACTCCACTCAACAAGGGCTAGGAGTTAGTGGAAAAATACCCCAGCTTCCTGGCCCTTGTGTTAATGAACTAAATGTTTGCATCTCTCTAAAATTCAAATGCTGATGCCCTAACTCCCAGGGTGCTTATTTTTGGAAAGGGGGCCTCTAAGGAAGTAATCAAGGTCAACTAAAGTCATAAAGGTGGGGCCTAATCCAATAGGACTAATGTCTTTCTAAGAAGAGATACCATGGCCATGCACTGAGGAAAGACCTTGTGAGGACACAGGGAGAAGGTGTCTGTCTCAGCCAGGGGAAGGGCCCTCACCAGAAACTGAATTCACCAGCACCTAATCATGGATTTCTGGCCTTGAGAACTGTGACAAAATAAATGTCTATGGTTTGTACCCATAGTCAGTGGTATTTTGTTATAGCAGCCTGAACGAACTCATACAGTCTGTATTCTATGTGGACACTCATTGAGTCTCCAGGAGACACCCACAAAGATGATCTGATCTCTAATGTGCCTTTTATTGATTTTCCTCTACTTCCTCCTCCCTCATATGCTTCCTGGGATGACCTCCAAATAAATTATATTCAAATGCATACCCCCAGGCTTTTCTCTTGGAGAATACAAGCTAGAAAATATTTAATCAGGGTTTACGGATACCTTATGGTATTGTTGAAGGTATCATGTATAAGGGGAAATGGGGAAGTGTGTTTGTGGAAAGGAAGAGAAGATCTTTGAAAGGCTCCTGCGTTGGATGTCCACAGAAATACCTCAATTTTCTTTACTAGAAACTGATACTATGTCTCCTTTCCATTCTCTCCCCTCCTCTGGAAAAGAAGGAATTATATGAACCACTTTTCTCCCAAGTAGAAATACTGAGCCCAACCCTAGGATATATAGCAATTGCCATAACTTATGTACCAGGGAAGAAAGTGTTCTTGAGGGTCTTTAAAACTCAGGGATTTAAGAATTTATCTCAAGATTATCCTCCATTTACATGTGCCATCATAATCCTCTGAAGGGAGGAGGAACTCATGAACTCATGGCCTTACTGGCGACTGATTACTGACGGTGGTACTTTCAATATGAAATGGTGGTTGGAGTCCCCAGCGGGAGGGCAACTCAATTAGCACCTGAAGATGGTGGACTCACAGCTGTCCCAGTGGCCTGCTGCTGTGGCTCTGAATGTACTGCTTTCATCATTTGGACATAACTGTATTAAAGAAAATAACAATTAAAAAAAATAAAAAATAAAGTCAGTGGGGCTTACATCGCTTAACAGCATGTGTGAGGTATCAGCTGTTTGGTAGAGAAATGTGGAATCCTGTGACAAATACATTCCTCAAGAAAATGGGTAATTTTGGTCTCTATCATATGAGGAACCTACGCCAATTTTGCTGCCAAACATATTTTTTCCAGAGCATTAATCTGCTATAAATCATTCTCTAGAACCACTTTGGTCCCCATAATTTTCATTTACATAATTCATCAATTAGAAATATTGGAGAAATAAATTTGTTACTGCAGAACACATTCTCTTGTCTCTCCATCCATAAAATTATATTCAATAAACTTTAGGCTTAACTGGGATTTGAATAAATTTACTAGTCCCCTTCATCTACGGCAAGGAAGGGCCTTGATTTTTCAGGGTTTCCTTCTCTATTCATACTTTGTTATTAGAAAGACCTAGGTCTGCATTCTCATTTCAGGTATATGATCTTAAAAAGTTATTTAAACTGTTTAATGTTAATTTTTCACCAATATGTTGGTGGTAATAATAATTTCTACCACTACTAGTTGCTTCAAGAGTTAATGAGAAAATATATATAAAGTGTCTTGCAAAACGTCCATCCCATGATTGGCATTTTTAGTACATATTTGTTATTCTTTGTCCCTTCGTCATGTGTATTCATCTGTCTTATGTTGCTATAACAGAATACCTGATACTGGATACTTGATAAAGGAAAGAGTTTGTTTAGCTCATAGTTTTAGGCCATTCTGGGGCACCATAATAGGGCAGAGAAGTGGCAAGGAAAGCAGCTGATGCAGAAGGGCCAAGCGTGTGAGATTTTTTTTTATAATAACCCACTCTTAAGCTGGACATTGTGGTACATGCCTGTAATCCTAGTACTAGGGGGGCTGAGATGGGAGGATTGCAGATTCAAAGCCAGCCTCAGCGATTTAGCAAGGCCCTCAGCAACTTCGCAAGATTCTGTTTCAAAATAAAAAATAAAATAGGGATGGGGATATAGCTTGGAAGCAGAATGCTCCTGGGTTCAATCCCTAGTACCCAAAATATGTAAATACATACATACATGCATGAATACATACATACATACATACCAACCCATTCTTATAGTGCTAATCTGATATACAAGAGCCAGAATTTCCAACACACAGCACTAATCCATTCATGAGAGTTGTGCTTCCATGGCCCAATTACCTCCCTCTAGGCTCCACCTTTTAAAGGTTCCATCATCTGTCAACATTGCCACACTGGGGACCCAGGGTCCAGCACATGAACCTTTAGGGAACACATGCAAACCATATCTAAGCCATAGCCTCATCCATACTCGATTCTTAACATAAGTAATTTCCCAAGATTCTGCATCTTGTTGGGAAACAGAAACTGAAAATTTTAGATACCAACTTTCCCGGCATCCCTTGAAGCTAGGCCTAGGCACCTGACCTTAGTCAACCAGAAGCACATGCCTAGCCTGGCATGGTGGTGCAGGCCTGTAATGCCAGTACTTGGGAGGCCGAGACTGAAGGATCACAGGTTCAAGAACAGCTTCAGCAATTTAGTGAGATGGTCAGCAACTTAAAGAGATACTGTTTTGAAATAAAAAATAAAAAGGGCTGGAGTTGTAGCTCAGAGGTAGAGCACCCCTGCGTTCAATCCCCAGTACCAAAAAAAAAAAAAAGAAAAGAAAAGAAAAAAAGCAGTGCATACCCTATCCTTGACCAATCAGATGAACCTGCTCAGACTTTGGCCTGGGAGATTGTAGGACAAAGAGGTATGACACTGGAAAATCCTTTCCCAGGACTAAACCGACAGCAGGGACATCTACCTGGCTTGCTGAAGCAGCAGGGGCAGCAGAGTCAGCATCAATATCTATGTTCAGTGCTTAGTGTAGTAGGCATGTTTTCACCAGAGTTGTTCTAAACTATTATTTGAGCTGTGGTTGCAGCAATGTAACCTTTAGCCCAATTTCCAAACCTAGTTCTCCGATCTTGTTGGCAAGAATATGAGTAACTCTATCTCTATTATTTTTAACTGCCTGCATAGATATGTATGCTCTACTTGTTTATTCTTTCTGTAAATACACCTAAAAGCATTGCTTTAACCCTACTAGGGTTTGACAAAAAAGAACTGAAATGCAGGTTGAGTGATAGACTTTAAGCAGAAAAATATACAGGATAAAGGACAAGCATGTGGATCTTGAATATTAATCTCTTCACAAAGAAATCAATGACTTCTGGTCATGGTAACTAATGCAATATCCAGTCTTGACTTCATCTGGGTCTCATTCACCATTCATCATCCTTTACTACACTCTCTACTGATCTGCTTCAGCATCCATTACTAGTCCACACCCCATTGATCTGTTTTGTGTGGGGCTAGACTGAGACTGAGTCAGTCTGTGTTGTAGAGCCAGTGGCAAAGCATTCTCAGTGGCTGCTCTAAACTCAGCAACTTAGACTTAGCCTATTATATTTCTGTTGTTGTGACTTTTTGTATACCCATTAACTTTTGCTCACAGCCATGGAATGTTGAAATGCTGAGGTTCATCATCTATGAAATGCAAGAACACCCTGATAAAGAACACTATGAAACTCCAGTTTAACGCTACAGACTCAGACAGGTGACATACTTCTGGTAACCCATGAAAGTGAGCCTCCCTCTCAATGGGGCTTTGAGCTAGCAGAGCAGAAGCCACCCCACAATCCAACTTAAGATCATTTTCATTTGCCTCCTATGTTTCCAGCTTTAATATATTGGCGCTATAATCTCAACTTCAGTTTTATTTTAAGTTTGTGGTAGATTTACTAAAACACACCCGTTGTTATATTTAATTTATATACATTTTGTCTAATATACTCCATTTTAGCATATTTATTATGAACTGTGTTAGATATACAAAGAGTGATACATACAGTGAACATTCACATACCTCAAATTTCCTTTTTGCCTTCTGTGTGTGATTTTGAGTTTAACCTAACTCTCTCTCTGTCATTTGAAGCAGGCATTTCACTTAGGGACTTCAGATTACCCTACTCTATTACTTTTAGTAGTGATTTTATACTGTAGCTTAAAAAATTCACTGGAACCTTCCTGCCCTCCCTAAATAGGGAGCCATGTTTGAAAAGTTGAGACTATACATTTAAAACTTAAAATGAACTTTCAAGTTAATGAATAGCTATGTTATCCCCCCCAATGCTTTGCTTTGCATATATTCATCTATCCAGTAAGTGGATTCATGTCTCTACCCTTATTCAAGTAACCATTTTTATTTATGTTAAAAGTTATTTTGTTACTTTTATCTTATATTTTTGAGTAACTATCAATGCATTAAAATAGGACTTCAGAATGTAGAAGGATAAGAGAACCATTTTATTATAATTGGGGTGCAGTGGTGAGAGCTTCTCTCTATCCTGTTGGGATTTGGAATCTTAACTGGAAAGATTCAAAGGCAGGTAGTGGCTCAAATGCTGGGCACTGAAATTGTTTTAAGGCATATTCTCTCACTAGTCTGGTGGTTGATGCCATCAGCTGCGCAGAGCACTTCCATGAAACTTCTTCATGTGGCTTGGGCTCCCTCACAGCATGGCTGCTCCAAGAAAGTGAATCTGCCTATACCATGGCTCAGAGTCCAGAGCTAGTGATGCAAAGGACAAGCTGAGTGCCTTATCCTATCCTGACTTAGCCCTGGAAGTCATTATCTCTGTCACATTTTGTTAGTTATAACTGATTCAACAAACCATAAGAAAGAGTGTCAAGGAATTCACAGAATTTTTTTTAACAACAATTTCTGCCTTTCCTCCTTCATACAGCTCCGGGCATGGACAAACCACCAAAGGACAGAGCAGCTGCCCGTGTAGCCAGTTAGGCATTCTTTGACCCAGGAATGGCATGCTTGACTCCCTCTTCCCCAGCATTGGCCTTTGGATTCTCCCCATGGCTAACTCATGTCTCCTTTGGCTGCTCATGGTAATCCATTTGGATTATTGACCCTAAATCTAGACATTTGTTCTCCCTGGCTCTCACCTAATTCTGCTCCTGAAAACAGCCTCTCAGGTTCACATGCGATAGCCAGGTGAAACAGAGCTCCACCCTCAGGTGTTCCTCCTAGACCCAGGTATCTCTACCCACCTAGTCCCGTGGGTAAGGACATGAGGACTGGATATAGGATTATGGGAAGTGAAAGAAAGGGAAAAAGCCTTGAACCTTCACCCAACTTCTTACTGCATTATTCACATAGATTTAAGATGTTCTCATCATTAAAAAGCAATGCTGATTCTCTGGATTATATTTCATCAACATTTTCCATTTTAGTAACAGATATTAAGTATGAAATTGATGTAAACCGTAAAAGAGAGAGAAGGCAGGGGTTACATGAGGCAACCAACCTCATCAAATCTATAAATTGAAAAAGTAATTATTCCTACCAACATCTATAGAGCACCCAATTTGTCCTAAATAACAAGTTTGGGGATTTTACCGGAGTCAAGACATCACATTATCATTTGTTATTTATCATGTGTTTGTTTTTCAGAGGCATAAATCAGCCCAGAATCAAATGATTGTGTTTACTCTTCAGTTATGTCCTGCCTAAAGACCACGCCATTCTTCATTACCATTATCACCAATGTCAATACTACAGTACGGAATTAAACATTTTATTTTTGTCTTGCTTATTTATACACGGGATTTTCTTTCTTTTAGGGGGCTCAGCATTAACAAGGGTACTATTCTTGTGATCAGAAATGAGAACCTACCCAGATCCTATCTGGAAAATCTGCTTTATAATTCCCTAATTCCAAACATGGCATATACTACAATACTAATATAACCTAGATCCTTGAAATAAACACAACTGAATCCAAACAGCTTCTCTGTGAAATCGAATAACCCGATTACACTATTTTAATGCTTTAACGGTGGTCAAAGACAGCCAAAGGCTTTGTCATAAATTAGGCAAGCTTTTCAGAAAAATTCTTCAAAATGGCACGTCCTCACATATGGATTGACAATTGAGCAATTTTCCTGCTGAGCTTTAGAAAGCTGCGCCAGCTCAATGAGGTGCTGTCGAAATGACTGAAAACCACCCGCCACCAATTCCTACTTCACTGTATGAAAACCAGCCCTCTCGTGGATTATCACTGCTGGGAAGAGAGAAGAAATTGCCTCTGCACTTAGTGATTATGGTTAACTGGTCCGGCAGCCTTCACGTACCGGATCTTGGAAAATTCATCCTGGTGAAAAGATGCGACGTGACAGGAAGAGGCTGGGGTAACGTGTGACAAAGAACACAACTATGCACTCCATGGCAAGTCAGCAGAGGGTACTTATGCCTGAAATGCCCTTTTGAAAAAGCACAGTTCAGTCGAAAGAACAATGCTTTGACTTTTAAGAGCACCAAAGGTTGTTCATTATCTAGGACTCATAGCTCTTTTCTTTTGGTGGCATCAGGAAGAAAAAATTATATGTAACTAGTATCTGAGAATGCTTTTGCCAAAGAAAAAAATTCATGATTATTTTTGTTTTTCAAATTTGTCCTTATGAATAAGCATTGATAAAAAAATTGCAGTCAGAATGGAAACAGTAATTTGTAATTGTTGGTTTCATAAGACAGTCTAAATATTTGCTCTGCTTTTTGTATAAGTATCACATTAATAAATGTGGAATAGCTCATCTATTTGAGACACTAAGTTTATGAAGTTTAGGATTATTTCTAATTGTGGATGGTAAAAAACAGAAACATTTTTTCACCATCATGGATAAGAGCTAATGCATTGTTTCTTCTTCTGTAAAATTATTTTCTCAGTATACATTTCTGCAACTGAGATTACTGAGGCAAAAAGGATGAATCCTATCTGTTGGGTGCCCAAATAGCTTCTTGCAGATTGTGCACAGCACAAGTCAAGGAGTGTTATTCACGTCCCCCCCCCCCAACTGAGTGTCTGTTGTAAAAAAATGGTTTGCAGAGGGTACGTGGCCACCCTGCCCTACAGCCCGGTGTGCTAACCTACTATTTGATTGCCTTCCCAAATATGAGCCCAAGAATCTCAAGGAAGAAAAAGACAATTCTGCTCTCTTGCTTACGTTGTTGTTTGATGAGTTAATTAGGTATATTAGTTCAGAATACTCAATAACAATAAAATACTGCAAAACATGACATAGTGGTAGACACCTATAGTCCCAGCTACTCAGAAGGCTGAAGTGGGAGCCCAGGAGTTCGAGGACAGCCTGGGCAACATAGTGAGAAACTATCTTGAAAAAGTAATAAAAATAAAATAAAAACACTGCATTCCACTATAAAATTCGTGGGTAGTTCACAGTGCAGTACTTAAGATACATTTCTTAAGGAAAATCAACAACTTGTGAATTCAGTTAAGAGTTTTAAAAGGATAAAAAGATAAACATTTCAAGAAAAAAGAGCTGGGCATGGTGGCACACACTTGTAATCCCAGTACTTGGGAGGCTGAGACAGGAGGATCACAGGTTCTCAGCCAGCCTCAGCAACTTAGTGAGGGCCTTTGCAACTTAGTGAGACCCTGTTTCAAAATAAAAAAATAAAATAGGGCTGAGGGTATAGTTCAGAGGTAGAATGCCTCTGGGTTCCATCCCCAGTACCACACACACACACACACACACACACACACACACACACACACATATACACACACACACAGTAAATAAATAAAGATAAAAGAAGAAACAAATTTATTTAAACAAATATACAAAAACAGTGGAAATGAAATGATGGAAAAGTAGAGAAAAATAACAAACTAATAGAAACGATAAACAACCAATATAAAAGTATTAATACCATGTAAATAAATAATATTAAATTTGGAAACAGCAATAAATCTTACATCCTATTTAAAAAACCACAAATGTCAATATTTATGAATGAAATAAAAAGCCTAAACAAACAATATGACTGAAAAAATGACAAAGATTTATAGTTTGCTAGTTTAGAGAAAATCATAATCTCATTCTTAGATTGTTTCAGACATTCCATAAATACATAATCCTTCTATTACATAAATCAATTGATAGAATGACAGAAAACATAGGATTTGATGACAAATTCTTCTTCTAAAGTAAATATCACTGTGATCCCTAAACTTGGAAAAAATAACTGAAGATTTTGAACATGTGATGTTTGGAAACTACTCATTTTATATTAATTGAAGAAAGCAGGAATCAAGACTGTATGTATGGTATGATTCTAATCATGTAAACTACACATTTTCAAAAATGAAATGGGCAAGAAAAAAATGTCAGAATGTTAAGAGTGGTTCATTCTGGATTTCAGCGAGTAGTTTTATTTCATATTACTCTTTGGAGGTTTCCTAACTGCCTCTATGAATTGATAAAGAGGGGGCTGTCATGGAGTGAATCGTGTCCCCTCAAATTCATATGTTGAAATCCTAAACTCCGGTGCCTCAGAATGTGACTGTGTTTGGAACAGGGGCTTCAAAGAAGAGCTTAAGGTAAAATGAGGTCATTAGAGTCAGCCCTAATCCGATATAACTGGTGTCCTTATTAAACAACAACAAAAAAAGGAAACCTGGACACAGACACAGAAGGAAGACAGAGGGAAGAGACAGCTGTCTGTAAGTCAAGGAGAGAGACCTGGAACAGATCCTTCCCTCCAGGCCCCAGAAGTAACTAACCTCCTGACACCTTAATCTCAGACTTCCAGCCTCTAGAACTGCAGGACAATAAATTTACTTTGGTCAAACCACCCAATCTGCAGTGCTTTGTTAAGACAACCCTAACAAAGCAATACAGGGTCTCTTCTGCCCCTGCCTCTCCCCTTTCCTACACTCATTTTCTTCTCTTCCCCTTCCTTCTTTCCTTCCTTCTTCCCTCTTCTTACTAATTTCACTGGTGGACATTGAAAACATTTAAAAATCATGCATCCCTTCTACATAAGGGTCTTCTTTATGCTACTTGTCAGTAACTCCATCGATTGGTTGGGGAGAAGAATTGAGTTCCTGCAAGCTGTACTGGTAATGCTACCATCAACATTTAGAACCAGGGTCTCTGACTCGGGGAAAGCCAGGGCTAACTATAAGGCAATTCTATTTTTTTTTTTTTTTTTTTGCGGTACTGGGGATTGAACCCAGGGGCGTTCTACCCCCGCGCTACACCCCCGGCCCTATTTTTTTATGCTTTATTTTTGAAACCGGGTCTCACGAAGTTGTGGAGGGCCTCACTAGGTAGAGAGAGAGAGAGGAGAGAGGGGAGATAGATAGATAGATAGATAGATAGATAGATAGATAGATATCACACGCGCATGCGCGCTGAGGTTGGCCACGAACCCGGATCCTCCGGTCTCCGCCTCCCAAAGTACTGGGATTACAAGCGTGCGCCACCACGCCCGGCTAAGGCAATTCTATTTGAGTAACTTTGAGCTTTATTCATCAGGAAATTAAGGTAGGAAGAAAGGGAGGGAAACTCTGTGCCAAAAATAGTGTCAATAAGAACAAAAAGGAAAAGTCATTACCTTCATATATAAGCTCCATTTGATCAGAGTTGTATTATGTCAAGTTTTACGGCTGTCCTTGTATAGCTACAAACATGTCTTTATTCTTAATATTCTCAAGTGAAAACTATTGTTGCATTGCCAGGCAGAAACTCTAAAGCTCAAAGCATCTCTACCCCCATTGAATCAATTACCTTTGCAATTCAAGTCTTCTGAACACAAATATTTTATAAAATTCCCTAGTGGAAAAAAAATTGGGTATGCATAGAAAGAGAATCCTACAAGGATTGAGTAGGCTGTTCATACCCTGCAGCATTTCTTTTGTTTGTTTAAACCAAAGTTTTTGAGATAATTAGAGATGCACATGCAGTTGTAAGAAATCATAGAGATCCTAGGCGCCTGTTATCCAGTTTCCCCCAATGGTGACATTTGGTAAAACTAGTATAATGTCACAACCAGGAAATTTACCAATCTTACTCAGATCTTCCCCAGTTTTACTCTAGTCATTTATGTATCTGTATGTCTTATACAATTTTATAACATGTGGAGGTCGTTGTATTGGCCGGTATAGTCAAGACACTGAGCGGCTCCATTGCCACAAGAATCCTTCCTGTTGCCTCTTATAACCAAATCCACCTCCCTTTCACTCTCCCCTCCCCCCTCCTCATCCCTCACCCATGACAACCACTAATTAGCATTTCTAAACTCATCAGTTGGGTTACTTCCATACCAGATGCATTGGTGTAAACTTCACTTCTGCAAAAACATGCTTTCTATCATTCTCCCCCAATTCAACCTTTTTATTTTCCCATTCTTCAGAAGGACATGTTTGCAAAGATATACTTCTCCATTGTAAAGAAAAATACCAGTGAGAGCAGCTGGCTAACCTACCCTTGGGAGGGGAGAGATGACTGAGGCTGAGACAGACAGGTGCTCCACCCAAGGGGCACGGCCACCTGGCAAGAGCTGACTAGAATACTCGCCAATGGCTAAGAAAGGAAAGCAGATTTTGATGACTATGTGACTCCTCCACATTTTAAGTGTTGGCTCAAAATATTTTAAAGAACCCTGTTCACCAAATCATCAACTCAATCAATCACGTCTCTGGGTGGGATGCAGCCACTGCCAGTGGAGTCAAAAGAGCTGTGCTCTGCCACCAGTGGTAGCAGTGTCCCACGCAGAGACATGGTTGACGTGGTGAACAGGGTGCCAGGCTTCTGCAGACTCAGCCACCACCCGTCCATGAAAAATCTGTAACAATATGCTAAAATTATCAATAAACACCTCCTGAAGTGGCCCTGATATAGAAATCAATCGAATTATAATACACGAGTGACATTCAACTAGAAAACATAATGACAAAACAGACCACCATTCACAAAATCAAAAACAGTAAAAATACTTTGAAGGAAACTTGCTGATAGATGACATATGCGGTTAAATATAACAAAGCCCTTTTGAAAAGCGAATCACTCCCTAAAGGGAAGATTCATGTCTTTAAAGTAGGCAGACATGTTAATTCAACATTTAAAACAATCCCCATCAAGATGCCAGCCAAATTTACTTTAAGTTGGTGGGACAAGGTACTCAAAAGATAATTCAAAGTAAGATCGATGTGGTGCTGAAGGGCTAGAAAGAGGGAAAGTAGCCTACTAAATATTAGGATGTGTTATAATGCCCAAAACCAATTAAGTAGTGGCACTGGTGCCAAAACTAAAAAAAAATTAATTCCCAGGATTAGATCAATAAATGAAATACTGCAGAAGTACTTAACATGTTCAGATCAATAAGGTAAGAAAGCATTAATTAATAAGACAGCAAGTTGAAGAAAAAGAAAGGGGATTTAGGTCAATACATTTTATTATCCACCAAAATAAACTCAGGCTACATTAAAGGTTAAATAGATTAAAAATTTTAGCTTTTGTCGGGCATGGTGCCGCATGCTTGTAATCCCAGTACTTGGGAGGCTGAGATGGGAGGATCACAGGTCCGCGGCCAGCCTCAGCTACTTAGTGAGGCCCTCAGCAACTTAGTGAGACCTTCTTTCAAAATAAAGAAGGGGTGGGAATGTCGCTTGGAGGTAGAATTCCCCTGGGTTCAATCTCTGGTACCACACACACAAAAAAAGTTTAGCTTTAAAACCATACTCAAAATAACTGGCAATTGAGGAAATGTTCAAGACCTTTTAAATGAGAATCCGAATAAAATCAATAAATGAAAGACTGTTTTAAATACATAAAATGTAAAAATCCATTCATCTGCTAATAGAAAATGAATTCTAAATTTAAAAGTACATGGTATGAAAGCATCTGCATTAAATGTGATAAAACAAACAAGAGGTTAATATTTGCAACACACCAAGAGGCCATTCAATTTTATGAAGAACCAGGAAGGCTGCACAGATAAATGCGCAAGATAAAAATAGGTGATCTTTGTTGAGTGTTTCCATTGAGCCAAGCACTTACTTATGTTAGCTCATGGAATCCTCACCATAACTCTATGTGACAAGAGATATTAATATCTCCATTTTACAGGCATTCTGCCACCCGTGCCCACAGATGTAGAAAGCAAAGTCAGGGTTAGAATCTGTAGCCTGCCTCTTTCAGATATTCCAAAACATTATGTGAAACCGCACACGTGGTCAAATATGTTTTACAGCCCGTTGACTTCATGTTCACTGAGCATCTGCAATATACCAAGCCCTGTACCGGGCACCTAGAACTCACAAGGGATCAAGATACTGTTCAGATGCCCAGTTGGAGAGAAAGAAAAGAAAAACAATCACTCCCAGTATGATGCTATGTACATTTCACTATTAAACATCCTCATTTTAATGGCCAACCATAATTTTGAAATAATAATAAAAACGAAAGCTTTAATAAACTGATATAATTCTTTTTAAAAAAGTAATATAGAAGTACATATTAAGAATTTTGACACGTTTATTCCCCCTTGACCCAATAGTGTCTTTTATTCTTGGATGTTCACCCTAAAATATAATCAGAAGGGAATGAAAGTATTACTCATTCATTAACTTCTCAAATATTTATTTGTGCCTACTACCTGTCGAATTCAGTGTTGGAATCTGAGGATATGAAGATAAACAAATAACTAATTCCACAAAATTTTTCATTTCAGCTTTCATTTAGTAGGGAAACTGGAAACAGTCTTAATGCTCAATAATCGAGTTATTTAACATATTCTGGAACATCAACTTGCATAAATATACCAAAGTAGTAAAATTATATTCTAACATTATGTAAATAAAAAGGCCATTTATGAGACAATGCTAACTTAAAAATATCAAATTTTGTATTAAGTTCTGTTGTAATTAACATGTATTATAAGTTCAGCTGTAATATGTGTTATACCTAATATGTGTTAATAAAGGCCAAAGCTAAAAAATATATACACATATGAAAAGTATTGGGGTTTGGAGATTATGGATGATTTTTACTTTGCAAAATTATTATTGCTGTTATATTGCTTTTTTGATGAAAAGTAGAGAGAGGAGAAAGAATTCATATAACCAGGGGATGATCCTGGAAGAGATTAATAATTGATTACAAAGGGGCTTGCCAACACGAAGCTCTGTGTAACAGCTCACAGAATCACAAACCAGAAGCTGGAAGATATGAAGAATGTATTCCTGTCTCATACAGTCAGACAGGAAGAGATGTCAGGTAGAATAAAGCGTGGCACTGACATCTTGTTTTATATAATACCCTCATTCCTCTGAAAATACTGGCTTCCAAAGCCCCACTAACAATACAATGCTTGTTAAGCATCATTAAATATAATTTTATGTGGGATTCTCAGGGACAAGTATGCAGCACAAAAATGTACATGCTTGTAATCCTAGTACTTGGGAGGCTCAGACAGGAGGATCGCAGGTTTGAGGATAGCCTCAGCAAGTAGTGAGACTCTGATCAACCTAGTGAGACCCTGTTTCAAAATAAAAATAAAATAGGGCTGGGG